>MJUU01030088.1:17158-42440 GCA_002080025.1 Modiolus philippinarum
TGTCATCCTTTGCCCGACAAAAGCACTAGTGTCTTAAGCTAGTGGACAACTACAACATATAGACAAACACAGGGCACTCATCAAGTCGAATGTAAGAAAACTTGGCGTTATAAAATAGTGAGATGTGGGCACTTAAAACAGGTGGTTTGGATTACATTTTGAAAATTACAAAAATAATTGCCAAAATTTGAAAGTATCAATAGTATATCCATATGAGAAATTCTCTCACGCACAAGTACAACATAACTGAAAAATATAGAGAGCATACATCTCATACATTATACCTGATGTCACTCTCAGTTTGATAGGAGAACACACCGTGAGTGCCTTGGTTTTGAATGCTGTGTTTCTACGATTTGTACGTGTCTAACGTCATTGTTTTCTGTTTTCTTGTTTTGGCCATATTTTTTTATGTTCCTGTGGTATTCTACTGCCGTCGTTTTATTACGGGATTTACTGAGGTCTAGAGATACTACTTCTGTAGATATTACAGTTATTATTACGATATTTCTTACAGATGGTACCGAAGCCTACATACATCTACTTCTACATAATATAACAGTTAATATTAAATTGTTTTTTTTACTAAAATTTACTTAGGCCATGTATTTGTAGAGACTTCGTCTCATGTTCATTTACTCTATATTCCTTTACTAATTATTTAAAATTGGAGTTTTTCTCTCCTGCTCCGTGGGGTCCGTAAAAAAGATTCACCATGCGGGAGATGTATGCTCTCTATACATTCTAGTTATGATGTGCTTGTTCGTGAGAAAATGTCTCGTATGGATACACTATCATATTTTCAAATTTTGGCATTTTATATTTTTTGTAATTTCTAAATGTTGTTCCTACCACCTGTGTATTGTGCCCACATCTCATGGTATCATTACGCAAAGTTTTCTTACTTTCGACTCGATGAGTGCCCTGTGGTTGTTTATATGTTGTGATTGTCTTCTGTTGGTCTTTTTGTCGGGCGACGGATGACGGCGATTGTTAGAACACTTTGTCCGTTAATTGTTTGTTTTTGACGACCTAACATCCACGATATGTAATACCAGGGATGTAGCGTTGCTTGACATCTAGCATTGAATTTCGCTCAAACCGGTGTTAGCGGTCGTCTTGAACTAACTGAGTTATGAGCAAAGCTCGGTGTTGAAAGCCTCATGATGACTTGAAGAAAGTAGAATACCGAAGGAACAAAGCACAAGATTACATTAATCAAAGTTTAGAGACAAGGCAAAAGCAAAAATAACACTAGATGGAAGACCAAAGATACTGCATGCCCACAAAGCAAACAAACACTACAAATACAACACAAAAACTAAAGCACGTACAGTGTGAATTAAAAAAAAACAGAGTGACATAAGGTGCTCAGAAGAGAAAGCTCAGCACCAGTCACATTCTCAGTGGGACAATCCAGGGTAAAGATGAAGAACAACAATAAATTCGTTGTTCCATTGATGTTTTACCATGAATTTGTAGAGACTTTGTTTTATGTTCATTCACTCCATATTCCTTGATTGAATATTGCAGATAGTATTACTACAGATATTACAGTTATTATCACATTGTTTCTCACAGAATTTACAGAGGCCTCCATATACTTCTTCTACAGATATAACATATATTTTTACAATATTTCTTACATTTCTTAACCTAATATTTCTTGGGTTAAAACCTAAGGAGTATCTCCCTCTTGCATAGCTCAGTCCTAAGGTATTTGTTGTTTTTATTACAGAATGTACTGATGCCTATAGGTACTACTACTACAGATATTACAGTTATCATTACACTTATTTATTACAGAATTTACCGAGGGCTACAGATAATACTACTACAGATTATACAGTTATTATTACATTATATTTTACAGAATGTACTGAGGCCTACAGATACTACTACTACAGATATTACAGTTATTATTACACTTATTATTATTATTCTGGTTATTACTATTATTCTGGATACTTGACATCAAGGTGAGTATTATGAAATAGCATCTTGCTTCCTTGCAAATGCGGGTAATAACAAAATTAACGAACAGTGTTGTCAAGAGCCGAAGTCTATGAAACAAACAGACAATTCAGGTGGACACCACCTGAAAATTTTCGACCGCAATGGTCATAACTAGGTACAGGCATTTAAAAAAATGGTGGGTTAAACCGGTTTTACCTCTCCTTCCATGGTGGTAGTGTCCGGTAGCAACTCAACAGCAATTGCAATTGAAAGGCCGTAGACAGTTAAAAGAAATGATCCAAGTACTAAGTAAAAAGAGAATCTTGAATCTGGTTTGGACCAAAACTTCAAATTTTCAAAGGAAATTAAAGTTCATTTTAAAAAAAATCAGCGTGAGAGCTTAGCAAAAGAGATAAGAACGACTTTGTTTTGCTTTGCATATTTTTGCATTTGTTAAATGTTATTATGTTAAAACTAAATAATTACTTAAATACTATAAATTTGGTTTGTGCAGATGGCCATTTCGATAACTTATGTCCCTTCAGTTCATATAGAAACATCTTAAAAAACGGATAACTAAATGGTGAATGATATTAAATAGAGAACAAATAACAAACAGGATGTACATGAAAAACACAGACTTTTGCATGAGGACGATACTTAATCAAACTTTTCTGAAAATAAGAGAATGCAAATGATGGGATGTAGAGAAGATTGATGAAGCCACATCTGTTTACAAAGTTTACACTGTCCTTAAATTTTTCATCTTAGGGAAATATTTAGAAATACTACGAATTTTTCCCTTTTCTCTATATTTAATAGTGTACTCTTTGATCCCTACAAAAGTAATATTTCTTATTTTCTACACGTATCAAAATAAAAAAGCATTTTTAAAAAGTTTTAATCACATTTAACAAGTACTTCCAAATTAACTTAAAACACTTGAAATTCTAAATCATTTCACGGATGCGTTAGATTTACAGTGACGTCGGTATTTGTTGGTTTTAACTTGTTTGTATGCTACGCTTAATATCTCTAAAAGAAATTACAACACTTAATAAAACAAAAATACAACGTTTTGATTGTCCAAATGTTTTATTTTTTTAACACCAAGATAATATTTTTATTTCCACAAATATTATTGTTACATTTTACACCAAGAGCCCAAGCATCTCTTGGTAAACCCTGTGAATTAAACACTGATCACCCAGGGGGAGAAATCAGTGTGTAAATATGAATTAAAATAATATAACTACAATGTCCTCAAATTAATTGAAATAACTGAAAATATGTATATTTATGCAAAATCATTTATATATTACATGTTTTCATAATTTGCTTTAATCAAGGAACTTTTGTTTTTATTAACTCTAAGATTGTTTTGTGTCAAATGTAAATCAAGTACAAAATCAAATACAAAAAAAAGAAAAAAAACCAAACAAACAAACTTAAAAAAAAACAACCACGCAAGTATAAAATGAAGAGTTAGAGCATTTTCTCATCAGATCAAAATGAAAACATCTTCTATTTATTGGTACTTGTATCAACAAAACCAAGTTTTCTTTTTTCAGAGAAAAGGGCATAGTAGCCGGTGGTGTTATTGGTGGACTTGTAATAATATTTGCGTTTTCAGCATGTGTAGTTTATTGTTGTGCTTATAGAGGCAGAAGTGGGGGATCAAGTGGAACTACCATTGCGACAATATCAGGTAAGTGATCTTTAACTATTAACAGAGCATGTGAAAGTTATGTGGAATAGTCATGGGATGAGTGCAACCACTTGGACAACTGTTCTAGGTTCATTGTTACTTTTAACCACCTGAGAGTATCCTTAAAATACTGTTAGCCTGGTCATCGGTTTTCTGGTTGCAGTGTTGAGTGGGTTACTTGTTAAAGAGAATGTTGGCTACAACGGTTGTAGCAACCCAGAAATAAACATTATCAAATATTGAATAGCACTTATAAGATAAAATGATTAACGATAATAACACATTTGATGAAGACCCAGAAATGGAAAATTATATCAAGAAGTAAATGAACTACTTAATTAAAGCACTATTGTAATAGAAAAACATGAAGGGTGTGTGTTAAGATATAAAAGGGTAGTTTTTTTAATAATGCGTAAACAAGCATTACTTGTTTCACTTTTTTGTGAATAAAAAATGTTTACATTATTCTAAAACTGAGGATTGTCAGTACAGTGGCAAGAATATCGTCAAGAATTATTTTTGAAAATTGGTAACTTTCTTAAGGATGGTCACTCCTCAAGTTCAGAATGTCAAGGATTTGAAATCAGTGTGCTTATTTATTAGAACATAGATAATTCATCATTTTAAGCAAAAACTATTGATAGGTCAGTGTGCACGTTTTTTTGAGATTAAAGTGCCTGAAATTTTGGCGGGAAGCCGAACTCTTCTAGGTTTTTCATTCACTTTGCATTAAGTCAATCGACCTTTGAAATACAATGAAGATATATCAAGAATGTCATCAAATTTTGTCAGAAGTTTATTCAAGATGCACACAAATATATTTTGAAAAGAAAATTTGGGGTCAGTTTGCAAAATTTTCTAATACATCATGATGGATAAAATATGAGAATTCCGAAAGTCAGAGACAGTTTCAAAAACCTGAGGAGTGGCCATCCTTAATTGGTTCCATTTTGTAGCTTCTTCTTAAAGCTCCTATTGTAACAGCAAAAAAGATCTACAATGGGATCTTCACGAAATTCCAATGACCTATTGATAGAAAATGTTGCCGAAAACGAACAAATATGTTCTCGGGCATCCCTCATTATCACATGTCCAGGAATGTTACAGTGATTGTTGGAAATAGTATTATAGAGAAAGCCTTGGTTTTTGTTTCAAAAACGTAATGGACGAACAGAAAAATGGTATTAGAGAAGAATCCTTGGTTTTTATTTCAACAAATTACCGGAAAAACAGAAAAGTTATTTCCATTAAGATTTAACCAAATTATTTGGAAGGGTTATATAAAGTTTTAAAAGGACATAATCGTTCCAGAAGAAGAAACTGGTCTTTTTATTGACTGTAATTTATCTGACACTTATATAGAACAAAAAGTTACACAAGAGTTTTGATATGTCTCCATTGCATTATATATTTAAGTAAGCATACTTGTTTAATGGATGGATAAGTTCGTGCTAAGTAGATCAATTTCTCGAGCTCGAATAAAAAATTTTTTGTTGTTTTTTATGTTTGTTTTGACAGTCAATTGTTTGATGTACCAAAGTTAGCTATATAAGGATGGTCACTCCTCAAGTTCATTATATCAAGGTTTTGAAATTAGTATCTTTATTTATAAGTACATCGATCATACATCATTTAAAGCAAAAAAATATCGCTAGGTCAGTGTGCCAATTTTTGAGATTCAAGTGCCTGAAAATTTGGTGGGAAACATAACTCCTTTGGATTTTTCATTTACTTTGCATTAAGGCAATTGACATTTGAATATACCAAGAATTTCATCAAATTTTGTCAAAAGTTTAGTCAAGATGTTTACAAACATATTTGAAAAAAGTGGGGGTCAGTGTGCATGCATCATGATGGATAAAATAGAATTCCTAAAGTCGGAGACAGTTTAAAAAACCTGAAGAGTGACCATCCTTAATACTTTTGGAGATTGTGGTTATTCTGGTAGAAATCTGTCTGTATTGGTTTTTACTGTAAGGTAAATTGCACACAAACATGTGCGTGCAGTTTTCCTTCTATAGTTTGGCTGAAAAATAATTTTTCATTGCTAATTGCCAGTTATATGAATGGCTTATCAAAACAAAACTTTTTATTAACAGGATCAGGGCCAGCAAATGTACCTTACCCAGCAACATATACTGCACCTGGCAAGCCAGTGGAATACACTGTAACAACTACCAACACTGCGTACAGCCAACCACCACCGCCATATGATGCATCAGCCTCTGGATCCTATGTCGATTCCAGAAGTAAATCGAATTTGGTTGACAACGAAGAGCGTTCTTGACATGTAGATAGCACAGTGTCTGGTCTTTTATTTTTATTTTTTGCATTTTCCTTACATATTTAATAAAAACTTTAACTCAAATGCAATGTGTAGAAAATGATTTGTAAATGTGCTGACACTTGAATGTATGAATGTCATATACTTTTCATAGCTAAAGGCATCATTCAAAAATCGTGAAAAATTAATGCCTAAAAGTTTGTTTACATGTTATTTTTTACATGTTTTAGCTAAAATTAGAAGTTAAAAGGATGTTTTTTTTATATAATACTATTTCACATGTTATGAAGAATAATTCTTGTTTACAATTTTATAAATGTTCTTTATACTTCATCTAAAGCTCCCGTTGGTAAGTTAAAAACTTTGAATTTTTCTACTCTGTAAAATTTGTTTCCTATTCACTACTCAAAGATAAAGGAGACAAATTTTTAGATCACCTAGTCCAAAGCGTAGTATGAGCTTTTGCCATTACTTGGTGTCCGTGTTCTGTCGTCCGTTGTCTGTTAGTTTTCCACAGTTTCGTCTTTTTCTCATAAATCACTGAAGCAAATTTAGCCAAATTTAAAAGGAATGATGTATGAAAGGTCCCTTACATAAATTGCTCATTTCATGACAGTCAGACAAAAACATGGAACTTATGTTGACATTGGTTCCTTTTGGAAAAATAACATTTTCGTCTTATCTTCTTTGGTCTTCCGTGTTTTGGTGTTCTTGCTTTTGCCTTGTCTCTGGACTTTGATTTATGTAATCTTGTGCTTTGTTCCTTCGGTATTCTACTGCCGTTGTTTTAGACCACTGAAACAAATTCAACCAAACTTTACAGGAATGATATATGGAAGGTCCTTTACAAAAATGCTCATTTCGATTCAATTACCCGCCAGCACGGAACTTACGTTTAACATTGGACCCTACGTGGTTCGTTTCGTTCCTTTGCGTTTCGTTTCTGTTTCAATTCTTGTTTTAGAAGGACTCAAAAAATGTACTTTGTTGCTTAAAATAAGTTATTGTATACATAAAATTGCTATAAAAACAAAATAACAGATGAATATTATTTAGATAAGCAATGAAATGATATGGTGTAGAGTACATCCACGCATAAGATAAGACATTTGGGGTGATTTTTCAGTAAATTTATTGTGACATTTCTCAATACAACAAATTCAAAATACAGACTTATTATATATGAATTATAATTCTTTAACTATCCAAAGCCTATATGTGACACATGAACATTGGAACCTGAAACATAAAGCAAGTAATAATCATTTTCCCAAATTTGAATCATCAGAGAATAGACATTCATGTATATACTCTTCAACCTTTTAACCTAAAACACATGACTATTTGCGGGACTAAAATCATTACAACTTAATTGTCTTGTATAACTACCATATGATCGATGCCTCTTCTGGTAGAATATTGGTGCCCCTAGGAATAAAAAGCACATTTGTCCAATACTTTATCCCTTAGTGACTATATTGGCAAACGAACTAGGAAAGGGGAATTCCAAAAATCATAAATCCAAAATTACGGTAATTAATATCCAACACAAATTGAGACAGCATGACAAAGACAAAACAAATAAACAAAAATGAACAAGAACGCCACATAACTAAAGCACCAACAATGTGAACCCCTATAAAAACTGAGGTATCATCAGGTGCTCCGGAAGGGTAAGCATGATCTGCTCCACGCGTGGACCCCGTCAGACTGCCAGTGCAAAGTCCGATTTTCTCACATTCGGTGTTAGTCAGTTCGTTGATAAACTCTGGATCTACCTAAAGATATCTATTCTCATTTTTGAAATAGAAACATTGTAATGGTCTGTCAAATCCTTGTGACGACCGTAAATTTTCTGTAGTGACAATTGCAACAATGACTGTACATACTCTTGATGTATTAGTTTTGAGACAGTAATGTCGCTCTTTTGACAAAGTCGCTGTACAAACTACAGGCACGGCAATAGCGATCGAGTTGTGAAATGTACACGCCGTATGCCAAAGATGTGAGAATATTACTCCTCAAAAACGGGAAGTTCACTATTTGGAAATCGAAATCATTTTGCAGTGAACTAATGAGATTCTCCCTCTTCCACAACACTTCCGTAGCTGTTGTTTTTATGCCCTTTTGCCCGATCAGCTCTTTCATATTTTTGTGTTTTGTTTTGTTTTTGTCTTCCAAATGTTTGCTTTTATTTGTGGGGAAGAGACATATGTGATCGTAATAAACATTGGAGAACTTACATTTACTGGAATTTCGGTATTTTGTAAACAGAATATGCGAATGGCTTTGATTTATTTTTGTTTATTATACCGTAATCTGAAATCCTTGTAATTTAATTTTACGCTCAAAACATTTATTAAATCATTTTAGCGTTTCTATTTAGATCTCATTGGCTATTTGTTCTCTATCAGTTTTTACACGTATTCCGGTTTATGGACTTCCAATTTTTTTTATCTGCACTGAAGAAATGTAAGTTGTCAAAATGCGCATGTCCAGACTCAAAATTCACTGTAACTTCGGTATTTTGTTATTTAAAAGCAAAACACACTAACTATTCTAATTAATAAAAAACAAGTATTCAAATTATGTTTCAGTTTTATTGGTGAATTGAAGCTAAGTTGCATCAAAATTTTCAAAACTTAAGGAACTGACTAATAATGTTGTGTCAAAATGTATAAGCTTCAAAAATCATAGGTCTCGGTTTGCGCCCTTAATCGTTTGTTCTATCAGTGGATAAATGCAGGAGGTTCCTAGTAGTCTGATGCGACCAATTCATTTTTATCAATTGTATGCACCTTCTAACATCTCATACAGTAACGATTATCAAAGGTATTATTGTATCTGTAATAGCTCTATATTTAAATTGTCAATGAATCTGATGCAACGTTCAGTTGCAATTATAAGAAAAACTTGTATATCGCTGATCATTAACTCTTGTTATGTAATTTAAAATATAATAAACTCGCCAACTCGTTTATTATATTTTGAAATTACATAACTCTAGTCGATATCCATCGATATACAATGCCTTCTGGTTGTGAAAATTATAAATCAGTATCACCCTTTTACTTAAAAAAGAAATAAACCTTTTTTTTCAATACTTGTACCTGTTGCTTCTAAGTGCACAACTGCTTGCTTTGCCTGAAGCAGGTTTACAGTTTCTGTGTGTATTGTTTTGCCATGGTGTTTAAATATCAGCTGGTGTTCACCCATAAAAATCTTGGTATTAACAGTTGTTTGACCATTAAATGAGTGGGTTTCGTTTGTCCTAAAGCGTTGATGAAACAATTCTTTCCACTTCCTACCTGCAGCGTTGGGCTGTAAATATAATTCAGTTAACTTAAGTTAATAGATAAATAAAATTATTTTTTATGCAGAAGATTTCAAAGTTAAATGCCGTAACAGCAGTATCATTCCCTATAACAAAGTAAGGAGATTCGTTACTCTTTCTTTAAATACATCTATCTCTTTTAAATTGAAAGAAAATTCTACCCATCTCCTCCAAGCACGTCATTTTAGTGTATTGAAGTCTGAAGGGTATTCCTACACATAATTCACAACTCCTGTCTTACCCGCTAGTACTGTTCAACCAAATTCATAGGAATACTAAAGCTTATATTATAAATGTGCGCCATATTTTTTTTATTTATTTTGATTTGCCCTAGACATTCAAGCTATCGTAGGATTCTGTTGTTTTAGCTCATGGAAGTCTTAAGGGTGTATGACTTTCAATCTTCTTGGTATTTTAAACAAACTTGCAGCGATTGTAAGAACACTTCGCCAGTTAACTTTAAGTTTGTTGACGATCCCGCATCCATGGATCATTAGGATAAAAAAGCATGGATGTAGCGTTGCTCGACAATTAGCAATGAATTCCGCTCAAACCGGTGCTAAGGGCCGTCTTGAACTTTCTATGAGGTATGAGTAAAGCTCATTGTTGAAGGCCTCATGGCGACTTCAAGATGAAGAACAACAATAAAATCGTTGTTCCATTGCTTATTTACCATGTATTTGTAGAGACTTTGTCTCATTTGCATTTACTCCATATCCCTTCATTGATAATTGCAGTAACATTTATCGTAAACGTTTGTTTCTTTTCCATAGATTGTCAAGAAATCATGGGACTTTATCATTTTAACTTCTCTTGATCCGATCGTTACTTCTGCAGTACTCGCAACTTCTAAATGGCTTTTTACCTTTGAATTAAATTTGCAAGAATGCTTCAGTGGATATGACAGATGTTTATCCTGTATTCGCTTTTTCGTTTTTTTTTCGATTATCCATGTTATCATTTGTAAGTTAAAATGATTGGAGTATTAGGGTAATCCACAACTCCTTCTAAACGGCTTTCATATTTCAGTCAAACTTGCAAACTTAAGTATATATTTTATAGATGCACAATTTATTGTTTAAGCTTTTTGTATATTTCTTCTTTGTCCCCTTTTTAAACAAAAACGGGATTTCTTTAATATATAATCAGTAGACGATATGTTTTCAGTAAAAAAAAACAGGCATTATTTCATTATATCAAAAATAATAACATTTTGAAAGTTTGAGTTAATGGTTTAGTATTCCATAGTTATGGAGTGCATATTACTTAACATTTCAAAACGAATACATTTTTAGACGCTTGTAGAGAAATCTCTTTGATTCACTTCCAAACCAAAGATGGTTTTAGTTTTCAAAAGATTCATCGAAAAGAATGTTTTTTTTTTCTGATAGAACGTTTGCATGTGTTTCTTTGTATATTAATTGGATAAGTTAATTTTGTTGGGGAGTATATACATTGATTTGATGCAAAAAAAGACACATACTGTCATGCTATTGCCTGTAGCAAGAGCTATTGAAGAGTCGAATACATTTGTATCCCAAAATCCCCAAAGAATAATTCCTTCAACTGCCCAGTGACTAAAATATAAAGTTATGACGTCATCTAGTGTAGCTGCCTTCGTATTTTCATTCGAATCCGAAATAGAGAATTCTGTTATCCATATAGGTAATCCACTTTGTGCAATCTTATCTAATCTGTACTGTAAAATAAACAAACATGTGTGTCTAATATGTGTGAGAGAATAGGGCATCAAAATTAATAACAAACTCGTATATAATGCTGGAAAGTAACGGATACGTTTGTTATAGACATATTACTATTCTCTAATCCAATTGGAAATAGTTTATTCCTCGAATGCCAACATTCTTTGATCTACCGACAATTTACCTGTAAAACTTTGTTGGAATTCAAGGAATGGTGTCAGATAGTTGTCCAAACAAATGTGCATGCTTAAAAAACAATTTTTCTAATTAGGTCTTGTAAATTGGACTGGCTTAACTTCAGTAAATAAATAAAATTATATATTTTTTTATTTTTTCAGAGTATGAATTTGTTCTAATTTGTGTACATTTTTTTTTGTTTTGAAAAGGAATAAGCACAACCTTTTTTGAAACGCTCTTTCAAAATCTATTAGCCTAACTAATGTGTATTTTGATTAATTTTTTGCACTTTCTTGTACTTGCTATTTTTTTTATTTAGTTTTTTGCTACATGTATTTGCACACGGATATATCTTTATTAACTTTACTGAAAAACATATTTAGCACATATGTATTTAGTATTTGTATACACAAACTAAAAAGGTCTGATCATTGATAAATAAAGTACAGCTTGGTCATTTTTGGCCTTTTTGGGTTGATAAATCTTCATTCTCATAAACCATAGTGAATGCATTGTTACAGAGATAATACATTAAAATAACAAATATAACATGTATATATGAAATCGTGTTATAATGTTATCAAACTTAGCAAAAATTTTACCCAGGAGATTATAAAAAATGTCTATTTTTCGAACAAAGAGTGAATTTTTGTGTGTTGTTACCTTTGCCTATATATTGTATCTTAGATCTTGAAGAGGTAACAAGGGTAATTGTGCAAACAATGGGTTTTGATAACTCAGTAAATGTAGTCATGTTAGTTGTTTTGGGCTCCACGGTTATCACTGTGAATAACATTGACCCAAAATATTGAACATAGAATGACATCTGGGAATGCCTCTGTGCAAAAAGCCTCAAGTACTAAGCTAAATTGGATTTTAATAGTTTTAATAATGAAAAAGAAATTGTGCTTATGTGTACAGATTAGCAACATACTAATACAGCCTTACTAATTCAATCTAACTAAGTAGCGGGACTCTGTTCAATCTAAGTACGCATTGTCCCATACCACCCCTTCATTACAACAACGCCCAGTTCCTCACTGTTAGACTCAGTCAGCTATTTAATGTTAACGATGTTAAAGGAGCTGAATCAGACTGACTAATATATGGGAATTTAATGTCAGTTCAAATACAAAAAAAAATAAGTAGTTTGTTTTTATATTGAAATTCTTTCGTACATATTTTTATAAATTAGAAATTAATAACTCTGTGATGTTGTTGTATTTCTTTTTCATTTTTCATAATTTAAATACAATATTTCATTTATTTGATATTTTTCAACTAAATAAATCTTAAAAATCTTGTAAGTTTAAGTGATATTTTCATCTATTTTTACCTATTAATTATTGTTTCAATTAATGTCTTAATTCTTATAAAAAAACCATATGTTGTATAAACATCTATAGAAATTATTTTGTTGGCATTCAAGGAATATGTAAAATATAAGATGTTGGCATTCGAGGAAGACACCTTGGAAATATGTGCCGCCATAAAAACATCGAGAATGCAAATATTAGCTGCCACTGCTTTGCTTCGAAAGTTTTTAATTTGTGGCAACATCACTCAAATAATTGGCTGCTCATGGGCTTGTGGTCGAAACAGTGACATCCTTGATAGAACCCGATAGCATATAGATAGGATGCTTATGTTACCCACAAGTCATCAGTTCAGAAATTTTATGGCCAACATCACGGTATTGAATAACTGCTTCACAACTGACAACAAATCTTTCCCTTTTAAAGCATACGAAAAATGTTTCCCTTTTGGATTTGATTTTACTATCGGATTTGACATTGTATTTTCAACAAGGGGGGGGGGGTCTTGAAAGAAGCAGGAGATGCTTACTCTACCGGTGCACTTGATCTCATCCATGGTTTGAATTTGAATCCATGCTGTTCACCTGTATGTGTGTTTCCTTTTTTCTTTTCTGTGGCGCACTTTGTAATGCTGTTATATTTTTGTGTTGCAACTGTCTATGAGTTATTCTTTTTTGTAAATGACGGTTCGATTGTAACTTTTTGACATGGTGGTGTACTGTTAACCAACCAATTTTCGCGAGCGATAAATTTTCGCTAATTTAAAAAAAAATCGTGATTACCCGAGGATGGACATTTAAACCATCAGTTTTGGTATTAGTAAATCGTTCATTTTATGAAGTTACATTAACAAAAAAGGAAACAAGAGGCTCCCAAGAGCCTGTATCGCTCACCTAGCCCTTATAAGACGTTTTATGTTGAAGAGTTCATAGGTGAACTATAGTTACAATATGCCCAGTAGTTTAAATGGAGAAGACCTCTGGTAGTTTTTCCCATAGGGTTCAATGTCAAACTATGTTCCCCGGTGGCAGCCATCTTGGAAAGAGCGCGAACACCTTTTGCATGGGACCATCCAAGGACTATTGTCGCAAAGTTTGGTTCCAACTGGCTCATTAGTTTCAGAGAAGAAGATCTTTGAACGTGTTATTTCATAGGGTCCATTATTAAAACTATGTTCCTACTGGCAGCCATGTTGGATATAGGTCGAACCTGAAAACACCTTTTTTGCTGGGGACCACTCAAGGACTATTGTGGCCAAGTTTGGTTCTTATTGGCTCAGCAGTTTAATTGAATGTGTTTTCCAATAGGGTCCAATGTTAAAATTATGTTTCCCGCTGGCGACCATCGTGGATATGGCGCGGACCTGAAAAACACTTTTTTGCAAGGAACCACCCAAGGACTATTGTGGCCAAATTTGGTTTAATTTGGCCCTGTATTTTCAGAGGAAAAGATCTTTGAATGAAAAGTTTATTAGCATTTGCAAGATGAGCTAAAAAGTACCAAAAACAAATACACATTTAAATACTGATAGTGAGACGGGTGCCGCTAGCAGTTCAGGACATGCTTACCTTCTGGAGCACCTAATGTTACTCCCGGTTTTCATGGGAGTTCACTCTATGAATGCCCCAGTTCTTAATTGCGTCTTTTTATTGTGACTGTCTCACGTCCTTGTCTTGTTGGTTTTCTATGTTACGTTTTTGCCATGTCTTTGGACTTTGAATTTTGTTATCACCACCTCCCGTGTTCCTTCGGGTTTTCTACTGCCGCTGTTCCATCAAATAAACGATGTACTCATCCCAAAAAAATATTTTTCAGATAAATCAAATGTCCAGCAAACTTGTTATTTGTTATTAGTTCTGCAGTACATACCTTTAAGACATCAATATTTTGGTGACTTGATTTTAGATGACTTTGGACTCCCAATCCATAAATAGGTACTCCAGACTCTTTATAACGCTTGCCCTGACTTTTGTACGCCTGAATGAAAAATGTATGTGAAAGCGTAAATAAATCCCTTTGTATCATGTCATGTACTACAAAGAATAATTTGAATCAAATGAAAGTATGGGCTCCCAATTGGGAATAATATAGTATTTTTAGTGAGTTCTGGTTTACCTTGTTTGAATAAATTTTGAAATTTGTCCGATTTGTTTATAATTAATTTTTTATAAACCAATGTCCTAAACCGTATGTTTTTGAATGGCAATACACATTAGTGTTTGAAAGAATATCTATTATTTGAATAAATCTTTCATTGTTTATAATCAATCATAAATACAAATGAATATAGTTAAGGAATTAAGAATGCTGATTTAAACAGTGCTGGAATTTAAACCAATTTCTGAAGGCTGAAAATTGATCCAGACATGTGAGAAATTAACAAATTACTGCCCGTTGTCTTGTTTCTCATTTACCGAAGTCTTAACTGCCTTAATTGAGATTGTGAATGATGAAAACTTGGTAGAACACTGGATTAATACGCAGAATGATACTTGTGACATGCCTCGTATGTCATAAACTTAGTGTATTAGGGTCATTGATTAAAATCAAAATTCATAATGATACATTGGTATATATCAGGATGATTTTTTTTTTAAACTGAAATCTGTTATTGTATCCAGGTTATAATTAGTTTCACCAGCTTTTGAATGGTGAATGAAAGGATATGGAGTAAATGCACATGAGAAAAAGTCTCTACAAATACATGGCAAAAACAAGCAGCTCGAGCCGTGGCCAACCATTTAATTTATGCTTCATCGTTTTTTGTTTGACACTAGTAAGATAATGTCAATTTAAATTACTGAAAAGGCTTTCGAAGTTTGAAAACATTCTAAAATGGAGAATTTCATTTTGAAATAACACTGTTATCTGTGTGTCAAAACTTATCAGTAACATGATATCTAGTTTTCAAAGGGACATATATACTTATAAGTTTTGAATTCAATAGAATTGTAAAAAAAAATATAGAAGAGTCTTCTTTTCAGTTTGAAAATAAGTATGATTTTAGGTGATTTTTTGTTAGAAAAACAGAATAGAAATAATTGCGTAAGATATATGATTTAAAAAGAGGATAACAATTAACACCTTAAATTACTGAAAAGGCTTTCGAAGTTTGAAAACATTGTCACACATTCTATGATAGGCTAGCACATTTCAGTTCGACTACACAATCATGAATGTTTAAATGGACTCAAAAACTTAGGGAATTACTGCCTCCTTAAGACTGCATGATTTTATGCGACATTTTTGCATGACAGATTTTGCATGCAAATAAGGATATGCTTATTATACTGAGGTATAACGTCTCATCCATTAAGGCGCTAATGGGAACATGTCTTTGTTATTTCTCAGAGTTATATCTGCAAAATGGTTTATGCGACTTGAACATTGGTAGTACACAACGCTCCCCAAAAGTTGACACATGTTTATCAATGGATCACTCGAGGCACCGTCATTCTTCCAATGTTATGTAGTTATTTGTGTTAGCATATAAATTAATTAAGGCACTGGTATAACACGTTCTATATCAATTATAAATGTATGTAAAACATTCAAAATTTTCTCATTAACTACTTAACTGTTGTAGAGAGGTGGTTATTCACTACCGAAAATTCATTTAGAAACAGTTTAACATTTGGTTCTAATGCGTGTATCCATTTGAACATATCCATGGAGATATTTGCGTCTTTTAAATGTTGTTCATAAAAATCTCCATGTAACTTCTCGTTGTTGACATCCCAGTGTTCCAATCTAAAATGTAGAATTTCATTTTGAAATAACACTGTTATCTGTGTGTCAAAACTTATCAGTAACATGATATCTAGTTTTCAAAAGGGAATTGTAAAAAAAATATAGAAGAGTCTTTTTCTCAGTTTGAAAATAAGTATGATTTTAGGTGATTTTCTGTTAGAAAAACAGAATAGAAATAATTGCGTAAGATATATGATTTAAAGAGAGGATAACAATTAACACTGAAAACTACAATCACGAGCCACAATTCACAAGCGAATAATGATCCCATTTTTGAGATGAAAGTGATTAAAAATTTGTCAGGAATCGATTATAGTGATTTTTTTGTTACGAAATACAAAAAAATAATTCGAGCAGAAAAAAAGATATTGGTAGATGATCTCATTATTGAAATACAAGTTATTAAAAACGAAACGCTTATGCATATTATTTGGTTTAACATAGAAAACGTTTTACCATGAATAAATCCAAAACAATAAATTAGATTTTATGATTTTTTTTAGAATGCTCGTCATGATATTTTTAATGAAAGTATTAAAAATAATATTGGAGGGTTCACAAGCAAAAAAAATCAATCAAAAACTATAATACTTCTGCTTTGAAAAAGATTAAACTGAAGTCCGAAAATCTAACAAAAGTACAAATATCCGTCATGTTTCAAGAAAGGTCATAAACGTAACAAAATGGGCATCAGGTTATTCTGGCCGTTCTAGTTATTGTGCCAACATCTCGTAGTTTTATGAGCCAAGTTTTCTTCCAACTGACTCGATGAGTGCCCCGTTGTTGTTTATTTGTTATAATCGTCTTCAAATTGAGTCTTTTTTTCGGGCAACGGATTACAACAGTTTAAAAATCACTTTGCCAATTAATTTAATGTTTGTTGGCAACCCGGTAACCATGACAAAAGGGATACAATGATGTGGCGTTGTTCGATATTTAGCGATGAATTCCGTTCACACCAGTGCAAAGGGTTGAACTTGCTATAAGGTATGGGCAAAGCTCAAGGTTTAAGCCTTCATGGTGACATCAAGATGAGGACCAACAATAAAAGCGTAATTCCATTGCTTGGCTTCATCGTGTATTTGTAGAGTCTTTGTCTCATGTGCATTTACTACATATCTTTTCATTGTTAATTCGAAAAATAAGAAAGAACCGAACGTGAGGACTTAAAGTAAAGGTATAAGGAAGGACAATGACAACATCGGAAATACAAGGAAAGTAACAGACACCACACAAGCAAGAAAAAGACAAAATGGATCACACATATAGATAAATAACATGCACCCAATAAAAAACATGGAAGAGATCAGGTGCTCCGGTAGAGTAAGCATCTCCTGTTTCTGGTGAGACAAATGCCGTGATGAACATGTCAATTCAAATATCAAAGTCATATCCAGAGGAGCAAAAAAACAAAAAACAGAAAGAAACAACACAAAAAAGAAACAAAAAACTAAAATAAACATACATAAAAAACAAAAACAAATAAAAAAGGAGAACCAAGAAATTTCAGCTGTTAAAGGGAAATTTTTGTTGTCAGAGCGGTAAAAATTATCATGATGTCGACCGTTTAACATCTGCAGTGATGAGGTCAAGCTATGGACAACATACCGTTGTTTAAACAGTTTATTTTTAAGCAGCCAAACACTATCAAAGCAGTCACTATATAGAACACAAGTCCTTGAGTATAAACATTAAGAATTGAATAAAATATTGAAGAATTCCATCATGGATTCAGGGTCAATAGATCAAGCGAATAATAAATCTTATCTGTTGTAAATAAATAAATAGCAAACAGTAACATAATTCAAACTAACATCATAATAATGGACTTTGCTAAAGCTTTTGACAAATGTTCCGCATAAATATTTACTTTACAAACAACAATTCTATGGCATATAAGAACAAATCAAATACTTGATCAAATATATTCTCGAAAAATAACGCACAAACGGTACTCCTTTAAAATTTCACATCTTCAAAAATATCTGTTACATCTGGTGTTCCTGACTTCCTTATATCTAGTTCGACTTCTTGCAAACGACAGTATTATCTATATGGGTAAAAATCATTATGACCGTTTGAAATAACAAAAAGGAATCAAAGCCGCTATCAAATGGGAACAGGTCTGGCTAAATTAATTACATCCTGACAATTGCTGCATCGTGAAAGTACCTACCAAAAAAGCCCATTATATGTCTATTATAAAATATCTGGCCATTTCCTTGAAACTGTTCAAGGACTACCGATTTTTACATTTTACTAGATTGACTCACTAACAGTGTGACGAGTGTGTTAACAGGACAGGTCATGCTTACCCTTCCGGACCACTTGAAGTGGCTCTCTGTTTGTATGGGAGTTCACACTGTGAGTGCTTTAGTTTTTTTGTGTTGTCTTATTACATTTCATTTTTGTCTTCGTTAGTTATGATTGTGGTACCGATCTGTCCTTGTCCATGTTTGAATACTGGATGATTACAAAACCTTTTCAAAATCTAACTTGATACTGTTTGAGGTTTAGTGAAGTAACACGTACCGTCATGTCTTTGTTTTTATCTGTTGCAGTTTTTGCCATGTCTTTGGACTTCGATTTTTGTAGTCATCGCTTCCCTTGTCCCTTCGGTATTGTACTGCCGCTGTTTTTTAATTGTTTTTTTTCTCAAGGTTAGCAAATGACAAAAACATGTATGCCTCACTTACCGCGTGACGGGTGATGTTAACAGAGCAGGACATGCTTACCCTTCCGGAGCACCTGATGTCACTCTCAGTTCACTGGAGTTCACACTGTGAGTTCCTTTGTTTTGAGTGTTGTGATTTCTGTTTCTGTGCTTTGTGTCTGACGTAATTGTTTTCTGTGTCTAACGTCATTGTTTTCTGTGTACTCGTTTTGGGCCATGTCTTTGGACTTCGAATTTTGTAAATTCTACTCCTTTGTTCCTTCGGTATTCTATTGCCGTTGTTTCAAACTGCGTAATATCTCGACAGTACTGTGTCCTCCGATCTAAAAGGGAACACTCACACGATTTTTGTAAACTCCACTCCTTTGTTCCTTCGGTATTGTTTTGCCGTTGTTTCAAACTGCGTAATATCTCGACATTTGGCTTTACATTTAGATCGTATTGGTTATTTGTTCTCTATCAGTTTTAAAACATCTTTGAGTTGATGGTCTTCCAAACTTTTAGATTTTATATGCACTGAAGAGACATAGGTTGTTGAAATGCGCATATGCAGAAAATAAATTCAAAGTAACTTCGGTATTTAGTTATTTGCAAAACAATTAAAGACTGGAATAAATTACCACCTAATATCACATGTCAATTCAAATACACATACACTCATCTTCAATAGCTCTCATTAAGTGTTTTATCTTAATGTATATAGATAGTTAAAAAGATCAAGTTTGAAAACAATTAAGAACATTATAAAAATGAAAAACCNCCGTTGTTTCAAACTGCGTAATATCTCGACAGTACTGTGTCCTCCGATCTAAAAGGGAAAACTCACACGATTTTTGTAAATTCCACTCCTTTGTTCCTTCGGTATTGTTTTGCCGTTGTTTCAAACTGCGTAATATCTCGACAGTACTGTGTCCTCCGATCTAAAAGGGAACACTCACATACAATATCCGACAGCAAAAGCAAATCAAGAATAACAACTCCTCCGTCGTAACCTTAAAGTAGGATCAACAGCAATAAAGGAACGTGCATATAAATCTTGAGTAAGACCTTAACTTGAATACTGCTCTACAGTGTGGGAGCCGCATATCACCGAAAATGTAAATACACTTGAAAAGAGTTCAGAGCAGCAATTTATGTCTGTCACAGATATCAAAACACCAATTGTATAACAGAAATGATTGAAGGGTTAAATTGTAGATGACACTACCAGAATGGCGCCTTTAAACAAACTTTAAATTTTGAATAAAAATGTGCATCATAACAATGAAATTAGAAAATATATTGATAAAAACCTAACCAAGAATAAGATTGACCAACCAGAGGACCTGAATGCAAACAAATGCAAAAAAAGACAGCTATAAATTCCATTTGTTTATTTGAACCTTACAATATCTAAATTTTTGTAAATTTTGTTGAAAACTATGGAGTATCTCCCTCATGCAAAGCTCTGTCCTTAGCTAATTTTGGCTTTACATTTAGATCGTATTGGTTATTTGTTCTCAATCAGTTTTTAAACATCTTTGAGTTGATGGTCTTCCAAACTTTTAGATTTTATATGCACTGAAGAGACATAGGTTGTTGAAATGCGCATATGCAGAAAATAAATTCACAGTAACTTCGGTATTTAGTTATTTGCAAAACAATTAAAGACTGGAATAAATTACCACCTAATATCACATGTCAATTCAAATGACAGCTTCAAGGATGTACTGAACCTCTAAGTGCTCCTGACACATACACTCATCTTCAATAGCTCTCATTAAGTGTTTTATCTTAATGTAAATAGATAGTTAAAAAGATCAAGTTTGAAAACAATTAAGAACATTAAAAAAATGAAAAACCTCTTTCACCATCCACTTGGAAGTAATTTTTACAGTTGATGACATTTCTGTACAAAAGAAGCATTTTCAATGTTCACTGTTGTAAGTTTACTTCACTTCTGCCAATCTAAATGTTTGAATTTGCTGAAAAAAATGGGAGATTATCCTGGCTTCCTGTCACATTGTTTACTTCCCGTAAAAACGTACTGGATGTTTAGAGATCGATTTCCAGTTGTCGAAAGGCGCATACGCAGAAACTAAATTGACAGTTACTTCGGTATTTTGTTCGTTATTCCAATAAATAAAAGCTAAGAAAGCTAATCAAACTGTCACCTACACAAAGGCTGTTCTTCGGAATTTTCAGTTAGAGATTGGGGAAAAGGAGTTGCTGTAATTGGGAATGGGTCCGAATACCGGACCCCTCAAAGTTCTGGATAAATAGAAAAAAAGAAGGGAAACGGGGAATGTGTCAAAGAGACAACGACCCAAAGGGGAGTAATAACAACTCAAAGCCACCATAAGATCTTCAATGAACGGTTAGCTGAGTATGTTCATGCTTAAATCGTCACTTATCGGAACTCAAGGCACTGTCACACTATAACGTTCTAACCAACATCTGAAGACGTTCGCGAATCTTTATAAGAACGTTGGCACACGCCGAAGAAATTGAAGAAATTCACTTGTTGGACGCATTCGTAGCGTCAGGCTAACGGCCAACAACGCACGGAAAACTTATCCA
Organism: Modiolus philippinarum; assembly: GCA_002080025.1. Classification (NCBI taxonomy): domain Eukaryota; kingdom Metazoa; phylum Mollusca; class Bivalvia; order Mytilida; family Modiolidae; genus Modiolus; species Modiolus philippinarum. The sequence goes on from MJUU01030088.1 coordinate 38,620, forward strand.
TAACTTGAACGCAACACTCACAAAACGTGTAACAGCGTATGACAACGTTGCAAAGGCGTTTTACTAGCGTACTTGACGTATACCGAGCGTATCGATGACGGTCTTCTGGCATTCATAGAGCGTCTGTACAGCGTTTTGACGATCGTTGTAAGATCAGCTTGAAATTCTTCATCTCAATATCATTTGTAAATGTAGAAATGAATAGAAATGCCACCGAAAAATACGACAAATTTGCGGGAGGGATATGTCCCTCAAAAATAAAATAAATATTTTCAAAACAAAATGTCAGTATAATACTGAGCTATTTACATTACTTTGGAATTTTGTCTTGCTCTTTAGCCATTATTTTTATAATTAAACATCGGCTAATACGTTACTCCTTAGTTACAATGACGCCCTGTTTGCGTTCTCTACACGTTTTAAACAGCTTTCGAGAAACTACTACATATCGCACACATTGCGTGCATAATCTACCTCTAGCGTTCGTTTAACGTCTTCATAACTTGTCAACAACATGTTGGCGAACGTCGTGAAATTTTGAGCATTTAATTTTTCGACGCACGCAACGTTCAACAACGCACGCCAACGTTTGTCGACGTGTTTGTAACGTGTAAGGAACGTGTCTCTAACTTATACAACGCACACGTGTGTACGAAAATATTCTCACACGCTGGGCACACGTTGGTGCTTTGCGTTATAGTGTGACAGGGCCATAAAATCAGCCATTGTTTCAACGTTTTAAATTAGCGAAATTTCACGCAAGAGTTATCGTACCTTGCCGAACCCGTATGTACACCAGTGAAAAGAGAATAGTGCATATTTTTCTAAAATAATTCTCTTAATTGTGATAAAAAGTCTTTCAAATTTATGCAATTATAAGATTTTGATACAACCGCATCTTTTTATTCAATGAAATGACTGAGTCGGACTATGTCTTTAAGACTTGCTGAAATGCTCTCGCAGTGCATTTCAACTTTAAGGGTCATGACATTAATTTCCAAAAATTCTTATAAACCATTTTACATTGAAGATACTTCTCAAAAATCTATTACAATATTATTTTGTTTTCAAACTTACGTTCCATTAGAATGTGATATCATTCCATTAACTCGATTATGCATTTCCTGTAACAGTTGTGAGGTAGGCATGTTGAACTGCCATGATGGGACATGTCTGTTTCCACCCCAGAACATATTATGTCCTCGTACTTTTATCCTGAAATTAGATTATCAAATTGTATTTTGAAATGCTTAAATCAAAACGCTAAATTAGTAAAACTGGCATACTAAATACGAAAAAAAACCTTATTTTATCATTCAACACGGAGGGTGTCTTATAAGAAACAGGAGATGCTTACTCTTCCGGTTCACCTGATTTAACCCATGGTTTTTATTGAGTCCGCACGTGTTGTACATCTTTGTATGTGTGTGTGTCTTCTTTTTTCGTTTCTGTGCCATACTCATGTTTCTGATTCTGTGTTTCTCCGATGTTGCCACTGTCCTTGTGTTGTTCGTTTCAGATTAACGGTTCGTTTCTTACTTACTTACTTACTTATACTGTAAACGTGGTTAATTTCGCGGGGGGGAGTGGTAAATTTCGCGAAGTGTCATACAAGAACCTTTCGCGTGATTATGATATTCGCGAATCTTCGGAATTTTATTGTAAAACATTTGTTATTAAAAGTATTCGCGTGGGGGTTATATTTGCTTAAAATTCCTGAACGCGAAATAAGCGAAAATTACCCCCACGCGAAAATTTTCACGTTTACAGCATTATAAAAAATATTTAGGTATTAAAATATCCTTATTTCAAAATTCAGACCAAAATTAGGTTTGAAATTATCCCCGACTAATAGAATAAGATCTAAATTTACCTTAGACTGCAATAAAATCTAAATCTATCTCACACTAAAATACGATCTTAATTAATTTCAGACTAAAATTAGATGCAATATATCTTCAGTTTAAATGAGATCTAGTTAACGTCAGACTATCATAAGCTTTACATTAACCTCAGATAGAAATAAATCTAAATCAACCAGTGATTAAAATAAGATCTAACTTAACTGCAGACTAAAATAACATGTACATATATAATCCCAGACTAAATAAATATATTAATTAATATCAGACTAAAATAAGATATCAATCTCAGATTAAAGTAAGATTTAGAATAACTTCAGATTAAAAAAACACCAGTTTGAAATGGGGATAATAACAACATTACCAAACAGAGTTGTCCCACTCAAACCGGTGCTAGGGCCGTCTTGAATTTACTATGAGGTATGAGCAAAGCTCATTGTTGAAGGCCTCACGGTGACTTCAAGATTAAGAACAACAATAAAAGCGTTATTCCGTTCCTTGGTTCTACCATGTATTTATAGAGACTTTGTCTCATGTGCATTTACTCCATATCCTCTCATTGTTTATTGTCAAAATATAATGTTATATAGGCTTAGGTTTGGGTACCCATAAACCGGTTTAACCCTACCGCTGGCTTTTGCTAGTGCCGGTACCAAGTCCGGCTGTCCCGAGTTCCTATCGTTGTTTATGTTCGTCTTTTATATTTTTATTGTGGGTTTTTTTCTTGTGCAGTTCCTATTTACTTTCTGGCATGTGGCTATGTTTTTCGGCCATTGTAGGTGTTTCCTGTTATCTTTTTTATTCCATTAGACTAAATAAGATCTTAATTATCTTGAATTAAAAGAGAAGATAAACCAACTTATAACCATTAGGTCCATTTTATGAATATACGATGTAATAAAAATTTAAACACATTGCAAGTTTTGATTGTATATATATATATATATATATATATATATATAANAATCCCTCGGTGGGAAGGCAATCTCGATATTCATTTCTCTAATTCTAACCCCGTTGGGTTCCTACGATAGACCGTTATATTTTAATTTTTAGGCCCTGCATTAGCGTAAATATTCGCAAATCCGGGGAGATGAACAAGTTTCCACGTTGACTGAATTTATAGACAGTTTATTTATTCATTTAACTAACAGTCTGCATTCCCTTTCACTTTGTTTAAGAGAATCCATGGTACTTGTTTTGCTTTAAAATAAGAATTAGAGTGAGTACCGATGAAAACCCCAACATCTTATTTGTGCTTCGTTTTTATGGTATGTTATGCACCGATCTATGCTGAGCACCCCATCAAAATGGGGGCTATTTCAATTTTTTTGAAAATGACACTCAGAAATTTTTCGTTTTTATTCGGTCTTCCAATTGTTTTGATATTATCTGCACTGATGAGACTTGTTGTCGAAATGGCCATATGCAGAAGATAAATTAACTGCAATTTTGGGTACTTCTGTTAAAAAAAAATGAAATTAATCATTTAGGCTTGAGTCATCTGCCTGTAATGTATTTTTCTATCAAACCAAAGCCAAAGTCTAAGTCTAAGTCTTTTAATATTAAATATTAATTTTTTGATGATTCCAGTGGGATTCGAACCCCCTCTGTCAAGGTACTAAGGGTTGAGAGTCTGCTGCGCTAACCACTACACCACCAAATCCATGTTCAAATTTCCGTTAATTAATATACTTAACTCTCATATTACGTGTCAAAATAAATTTGCAGCTCACTCTATTTTAAATCCCTTTGGTCTCCCACAGAGATGGCGTGGGCAGTGTAATCTGTTTGTAATATCTGTGTATTCGAAGAACAGCCAATCCCTCGGTGGGAAGGCAATCTCGATATTCATTTCTCTAATTCTAAGCCCGTTGGGTTCCTACGATAGACCGTTATATATATACCCAATTTGTAATTTTTTTTTCTTGTTATAATATCATATTTTGCTCTATAGCC
>MJUU01030091.1:0-23631 GCA_002080025.1 Modiolus philippinarum
GTCAGTACGTCGGTGCTGACCCACAAACCGATTTTATTAAACCTTGCAATATCAAAATTTTACTAAATTTTGTTTAAAAAATAACTAAATACCGAAGTCACTGTGAATTTACTTTCTGCATATGCGCATTTCGACAACTTATGTCTCATCAGTGCAGATAAAATCTAAACGTTTGGAAGACCATAAACTCAAAGATAAAATAAAACTAAGGAGAATCTCCCTCATGCATAGCTCTGTCTTTAGCTGAACTTTAGCTTTTCTATTTAGATCCTTTGGGTTATTTGTTCTCTATCAGCTTTTAACGTTTTTGGTGATTGGACTTCCAAATGTTTTGATTTTATCTGCACTGATGAGACATAAGTTGTCGAAATGTGCATATGCAGAAAATAAATTAACAGTAACTAAGGTATATAATATATATATATATATATATATATATATACGTCTTAAAATCAGCTCAACGTTGTTAGATCTGTATATTGGTAGTTTCCTCTCCGGGATTCGAACCATCACTGTTGTTACATTTGGCAACAACGCCTGCACTACGTCCAGCGCCCTAGACCACGCGGCTACCTAGGCTATATAAAATATAGCTTTCGGTAACCGGATGATACCTCCTCGTAGGTTTAATCTAGGGTTGTAACGCAGTACGTGATGTATAGGTGCTCGTGCAGATCAGCTGTGTGTTTAGCAGGGAGGATTCAATGTCTTTCGACAAGGAATGCCGCCACACAAAGTTTATAATTTTTATATAGTTGTCTGAAGTATGTGACAACTCTTCATGCTATACCTGTCCAATGAATAATATCGTGAGACATTATACTGGTCTGAAAATCAGTTCAACATTGTTAGATCTGTACATTGGTAGTTCCCTCTCCGGGATTCGAACCATCACTGTTGTGACATCTTTTGCAACCGCCTGCACTACGTCCAGCACTATATATATATATATATATATATATTTATATTGATTATGACGTTCAATCCTACTAGGAACACTATACATATATATATAAGAAGGGAGACAGGGAATGTGTCAAAAAGACAATGACCCAAAGAGGAGAAATGGAGTAATAACAACTTGATGCCAACATAAGATCTTCAATGAACGATGAGGAAACCCCACACCAAACGGCAGGTCGGAGGCGGCCCCTAAATATAGGGTAATCAAGTTCAGCGAAATAAACACCACCCTTGACACACAAAAGCTTAATAAATTTCTTGACTTAGGACAGGCGCAAACCTGCTGCGGTGGGGTTGAATTAGTTTTATGAGGCCAAACCTTCCCCCTATATCCAAAGTGATCAATCAAAAACAATCGTAACAACATTAAAATTCGTCATTAAAGTTAGCAACAGGACTGAGTCAATTGTGAAAATTGAAACTGAAAGAACTAAATATACGGACATAAGCATGAAATCACAAAGAACTACTAGCAGTTAACTGAAATGCCAGCTCCAGACCAATTACTAACTGACAAATGAAATTATGTACCCTCAGTAAACAGCTTCCACCTAGATCCCTTCGCGTTAGGATTTAAGCATTATGCATATACAAGAATACCATGTAATACTGATTTTAGAAATTTATAATATGTTTAGTTAACATGCAAAGACCCTATCAAAAATCAAAGTTTATACCAAAGAAGGTCATACGCAATTACTAGACGACAATACCGTAATTATAACCCTTATTAATTAGACGATTTAAAGGTTTTATAAGTTTGATAGGTGATTTTAAGTATTTGTTACTCTTGTGTAAAACAATTTTATGGAGAAAATTATGAGATGGTTCGAAAATATTAATAGTATTTGAAATTGTTTTTTTTAAAAGTCAGCTCATAGGTGATGTCTAAAACACGAAAGAAGAATCCCGACAATACTCTACATTTTTTCCATGGCCAGGTTTAAGAAAAAAAGGGGGCGGGAGTCAAAGTAAGAAATTCTCTATATCCGTTCTCAATTTGATGGTGACAAAAAAATAGACCCACATTTATTTCATTGAATGAGACATTTATGTCTCCGATGAGTGTTCACTGTCTTTGAAGTTAACAAAGAAGTATAAATAACAAAATATATATGTATGTATGATAGTTCTAAGTAATTCAAGAGACATGCCGATTGTAGTTGATATTTCCAGAGATTGTGTTCATTTTTTAAACTATAAATTCTACTAATGAAGTAATAATTATGCAAAAGTTCTCAAAAGACATTCAATTCTTTTTAAAACATTTTACATATTCCACATTATTGGAATAATCATTACTAGATGATAATCCAATTACATGAACTACTATTCAAATATTATTTTACCAAGTAACTGTGAATTTAATTACTGCATATGCGCATTTCGACAACTCATGTCTCTTCAGTGCAGATAAAATCTAAACGTTTAAATATTTGAGTTAATGGTCTTCCAAACGTTTAGATTTTATCTGCACTGAAGGGAAATAAGTCGTCGAAATGCGCTTCTGCAGAAATTAATTTCACAGTAACTTCGGTATTTAGTTATTAGAAAACCATTAACTCAAAAATGTTGTTTAAAAACTGATAGAGAACAAATAACAAATATGATCTAAATGTAAAACGAAAATAAGCTAAGGACAGAGCTTTGCGTTAGGGAGATACTCCTTAGTTTTAAACAAAACTTACAAAAAATATAGATATAACAAGGTTCCAAATAGAATCGGCTTTCGGGTCAGCACCGTAATACTGACTACTGGACTGGTGAATACCCTCGGGACTAACAGTCCACCGGCATAGGTATAAATAACGAAGTCATCGGGATTAATCACTGTCAGAGATTGTATTGTAATTTCATAATAAAAAAATATACTAATTGAATATTATATTGGCAAACGTTTTTCGTAAAAATGAGCAGAAGCATTCAAATCATTTCGAAACAATTCAAATATGGAAATTAATGGAATAAATCCTTTCAAGATGGTTTTTCAGTGAATGTGTTCTCATTCTATACTCAAAAGTTTATTTATCAGATATTATTGTACCAAAAAAATCATCAAAAGTTACAAACAATCATTGGAATGATTTCGAAAGACTTCAAGACTTCATATGTGTTATGCTCTCATGTTCTTTTACTCCATATCCTTTCGTTAAATATTCAAATATGGAAATTATTAGAATGAATCGTATTTTCAGGACAGTTGTGTTTACATTTCACACTCAAACATTCACATCATTTCGAAACACTTCAAATATGGTAATTACTGATATAAAACACTACCAGATTTGATTTTTAGAGATTAAGTTTACAATTCACATTCAAAATTATATTAATCATGTTTTATGTTGCCAAAAATTGATAAAAAAAATAATATAGCAAACATTGAAATAAATTTGAAACAATATCAATATGGAAATTACTTTACCAAATCACTAAAAGATGGCATTTTAGATATTGTATTCACTTTTCTCACTCAAAATTTTAATTCAATTATTTTTGGAAAAAAATCATAAAAAATGCATATCGCTAACATTCATATCAATTTGAAACACTTCAAATATGGAATTACTGGATTAAATCACTGTAAGATGGTCTTTTTTTTAAGATTGCGTTTAAATTTCACACTCAAAATCCTATTAATCAATTTTGGCCAAAAAATTCATACAAACTGCATATCGCAAACATTCAATTCAGATCGAAAAACTTCAAATATGGAAATTACAAGAATTAATCATTTGTAAGATTGGATTTTTAGAAACTGCGTTTACATTTCACTCCCACAATTCTATTACAAATGTACATTGTAATAGGATATTTCATTGCCACGAATTCATTAAAGTTTTATATCGCAAACTTTCAAAGCATTTCAAAACACTTCAAATATGGAAATTATTGGAATGAATCACTACTAGATTATATTTTTGTCCCCCGTTATGGAACTTTAACCGAAATCATGACTCCGTTTTATCCAAAAATTGACATTGTAAGCTCTCTCATGCCTACAAATTTCAACAAATTGTCATGAAATTTATACAAAATGTTTATATTACTAATATCTTGGTCAAGTTCTAAAACCAGCTTCGGTCAATACTTTTTGACGGAGTTATGGGACTTTGACCGAAATCATGACTCTGTTTTATCCAAAAATTGACCTTTGAAGCGCTCTCATGCCTACAAATTTTTATGGATTTTCATGAAATTTATACCAAATGTTTATACAACTAATACCTTGGTCAAGATTGAAAATCAGTCTCGGTCGATACCTTTTGACGGAGTTATGGAACTTTAACCGAAATCATGACTCCGTTTTATCCAAAAATTGACATTGTAAGCTCTCTCATGCCCACAAATTTCAACGAATTTTCATGAAATTTATACCAAATGTTTATATTACTAATATCTTGGTCAAGTTTTAAAACCAGCCTCCGTCAATACTTTTTGACGGAGTTATGGGACTTTGACCGAAATCATGACTCTGTTTTATCCAAAAATTGACCTTGTAAGCGCTCTAATTACTACAAATTTCGATGGATTTTCATGAAATTTATACCAAACGTTTATACAACTAATACCTTGGTCAAGATCGAAAATCAGTCTCGGTAGATACCTATTGACGGAGTTATGGAACTTTAACCGAAATCATGACTCCGTTTTATCCAAAAATTGACATTGTAAGTGTTCTCATGCCTACAAATTTCAACGAATTTTTATGAAATTTATACCAAATGTTTATATTACTAATATCTTGGTCAAGTACGAAAACCAGCCTCGGTCGATTCTTTTTGACGGAGTTATGGGACTTTGACCGAAATCATGACTCTGTTTTATCCAAAAATTGACCTTGTAAGCGCTCTCATGCCTACAAATTTTAATAGATTTTCATGAAATTCATACCAAATGTTTATACTACCAATACCGTGGTCAAATTTGAAAATCAGTCTCGGTCGATACTATTTGACGGAGTTATGGGACTTTGTCCGAAATCATGACTCTCATTTATCCAAAAATTGACCTTGTAAGCGCTGTAATGACTACAAATTTTAATGGATTTTCATGAAATTTATACCAAATGTTTATACTACTAATACCTTGGTCAAGTTCGAAAATCAGTCTTGATCAATACTATTTTAACGGATTTATGGGACTTTGACCGAAATCATGACTCTCATTTATCCAAAAATTGACCTTGTAAGCGCTCTCATGCCTACAAATGTCAACGGATTTTCATGAAATTAACACCAAATGTTTATAGTACTAATACCTTGGTCGAGTTTGAAAATCAGTCTCGGTCCATACCTTATGACGGAGTAATAGGACTTTGACCGAAATCATGACTCCTTTTTATCCAAAATTTACCTTGTAAGCGCTCTCATGCCTACAAATTTTGACGGATTTTCATGAAAGTCTAAACAAATGTTAATACGACAAATAGCTTGGTCAAGTTCGAAAATCAGCCTCGGTTGATTCTTTTTGATGGAGTTATTGGACTTTGATGCAAATAATGACCCTGTTTTATACTAAAATTTACTTGTAAGCAATCTCATGCCTACAGATTTTGACAGAATCTCAAGAAATTTATACCAAATGTTTATACCACTAATGCCTTGCTCAAGTTCTAAAATCAGCCTCTGTCGATACTTTTTGACGGAGTTATGGGACTTTGACGAAAATAATTACTCTGTTTTATACAAAAATTGACCTTGTAAGCGCTCTCATGGCTACAAATTTTGACAGATTCTCATGAAATTTATAACAATGTTAATACCACTAATACCTTGGACAAGTTCGATCATCAGCCGTGGTAGATACTTTTTATATCCCCACATATTTAATTCTAGGACAGCCCTGAATGTTTGAAAATATTGTAATTTCATATACAGTATACTAGTATATTGCCGGAGCGGACCCAGGAATTCTATTCTTGTCGGAAATTGTGTTGACATTTCGCACTCAAAACTCTTCTATTCAGATATTATTTTGCCAAAATTTTTTAAAAGGTTTTAAAGGTTTATTCCAATTATATGGAAATTATTAGTAGATGGTATTTTCAGATATTTTCTTGACATTTCATACTCAAAAATCTACTAGTTGAATATTATCTTGTCAAAAATTCATAAAAATTCTATACCACAAACATGCGAATAGTTCTAAAGAACCTCAAATATGGAAGTATAAATCACTGCCAGATGATATTCGACATAAATTTTGAATATGGCCCGGCTGTAGTGTTAAATTGTGTTGCAAAATTATTATAGATTTTCATCTTGCAATGTACTAGAATTTGGTGGGGTTTTTTTTAAACACTACCTGTAAAGAAATCGCATGAACACGGCAAGTAGTACAAAACATGACGTCAGCATAAGATGCCTTCACAGTGACCCAATAATTTTTTGATAATGTCCAGTACGGTGATACTGAGATTATCAGTCTCTGGAGATCAAAGGAAATTCATACAAATTACAGATAAAATACAATAACGGTACATTGTATTTGACAAGCAATGAAAGGATATGGAGTAATTGTATATAAGACAAAGTCTCTACAAATACATGGTAAAGCAAAGCAATGTTTTTCCTAATTTCCAAATGGATTAACTTACGCAAAGTGTCTTTAAAATATATTCGTAAGATTTTTCACGGATTTTTACATTTATTTCAAATAAAATTTTAAAGTATAATTAAGATAAATTATTTTTTTCATATTTTTTATTCAAGATTTATCCCCTATCCCTCGGTAATCGCACACTGATGTATCTACATTTACTCGTACATCGTGTTGCTGTGAATTGCCGTGATTTTGGATTTATGATTTTAGAATTTCCCCTTTCCTCGTTCTTGCTTTGGTATTCGTTTGCCGATGTATTACTAGTATTGCGATATAAACCTAAATTGAAACAAAAAAGAACGTGTGACGAATGAGTAATGGAATTTGATGGCCTGAATGGTGAACAGTGACGGTTGACGGGTGACGAGTACAAACGATCTTTGACTTTGGAACAGTGATTCCTTACTGATTTTTGATGACTGATGAATGATCTGACGGATGCCTTTTGAATGATCATAAATGATATGACTTGAATTTTGACTGATCGGTGACGGATCGATGACTCATGAGGATCGAAAAATGGGAATGTTGACTCGTCCAGGAAAATAAAACATGACATGTGTCATTTTCGTATAGAAGAACAATTTTGAAACGGACTATAACAAAAAAAAATCGAAAAGCCTGGATTTAATTTTGATGACAGTTGGTATATTTCATCTTTTACAATATTTTTCAAATAAATAAAACTTTTTTCTTAAAGTTTATGGACAAAAGAGACGTTGCTTGACGGTGCCTTCCGCTTATTTTTCCGAATTTTTCGAAAAATAAAAATTTGTAAATTTGGAACATAAGTGACGTTTAAGTTTGAAAGACAGTCGTGTGCGTAGTTTTTATGTCATTAATCTGAAGTTATCGTGTCTCCTCATATTGCATGCATATATTAGTAATCGCTAACAGGAACAGTTATCGAAGTACACCCGCTTTCACGGATAAGAATTCGAGAAATCGTGAAACAGGCTATAAATATGACGTCACGAGTTGAAGGCATTTATACATGTGTTGACATTGTACATTATACAAAATCTATTGCTTTGACACTTTAAAATCAGCTCAAACGCTGTGAACATAAAAATCAGATTGGCGGGTGAATAGAGCAATTAAATCGTTTTAACCTGGAGATGAGATTTTGTCTCCTTGACATTAACCCCATTTCCTTTCTTTTTCATCTCTATTACTTCTTATATTAACATCTAAGACAATGAACATCATATTAAGTTTTCCTTAATTAATTGGGAACTTTGATGTCTCATTCGTTAAAATATTAATGTGAGTCTATTTTTGGCACCATCAAAACATAGGGAAATTGTTTTTTTAGCAATTTCCATGACTTGAAAACGGTCTATTTTTGGCACCATCAAAACATAGGGAAATTGTTTTTTAAGCAATTTACATGACTTGAATACGGATATAGCATTTTAGCACCGGATTTTATACTTTGACCCCCCCCCCTTTTCTCAACACTCGCTATGAAAAATAACAAATTATTGAAGGTATTGTGAATTTAGTTTCTGCATATGTGCATTTGGACAATGTATCCTCAGTGCAGATCAAATCAAAACATTTGGAAATCCATAAAAGGAATTGTGTGTTAAAGTTTAATGAGAACAATATAAAAAAAATGTAGAATGTTGTCAGCTTACTTCTTTCACGCTTTAGACATCACCTTTTAAAATTATTCATTTGAAATATATATCGAATCATCTCATTATAATTCTTCTTTACGTTACTGAAAGCTCTCGACAAAATGATCGGTGCTTTATGATAGCCCGTTTATTTAACGAATTCACACCTGTAAAGTACCTTTTACATGTTTAATAAAACATTTCTGTTAGGTTTTATTGAATTTGCTTCAAGTGATCAATAAAAGATTTCCCATGGGGCCATTTTTAACTATATTTAGCGCTGGCAGCCATGTTTTTGACCAATTTGGACAAAAAAGCAATCCTTGTAAAGGTCATTCCAATATAGTTTGGTTAGAATTAGATAGATTCAGAATAGATAATTAATAGGATGTGTTTTTTTTTTTTATTATTGTTATAGTTGTGTCTTATGTTAAACTTTTAGTTAGATTTAGATAGATTCAGAATAGATAATTAATATGATGTGTTTTTTTATTATTGTTATAGTTGTGTCTTATGTTAAACTATGTTCTGCGCCACTAGTATCAAATGCAAAAATATATTCTACGGTAGTGGATCAAAGATATAATTAATTATTATAAAAAAAACCTTCAATACAAAAATCCTGTAAAGATTGTTTCAATTTGCTTTTGGGAATTCATAGATGTTCAAAATAAGATTTGATAAACTATGTTAAACGCTGGCGATCATATTTCTGTCGAATCATAGGGAAATCAGTTATATGTAATTGACCTTCCCTTTATTTTTCAGTAAAGTTTAGTTAAATCTGTTTAGTTCTTTGAACATACATCTTTCCGGTTAAGTCAGGTTGAATTTGCATCAGTTTTTAAAAATGTGAAAATATAAAGGGTGGAAGTGATGGCAATAGCTAACAATGGCCCTCGAGTCGGGTGAGTTCAAATTGATTTATATAGAGGCAAAGAATGAAGACGGGGCACCAGAGATTAGATGAATGGCAAGAATGAAGTTTATAGATTTTCTAAGCATTTTCTTTTTATTACGTTTGTAACGTTCGTCTCTCGTTTTCCCTATTTTTTTTCAATATTGATGGTTTATTTTCCCCCATGTATGCATACTGCACTTTTTTTCAAATGTTAATGAAAATGTAAAATGACGAAGCAAAAAAAGGAAAGACTTTAGCACTATACAATAATATTGAAGCTCCTTTAGATTAGATTACCAATATGCAAATATTCTAAATGTTTTTCCACATTTTTGATTTTAAGAAAATTAGTCAAAAGGATTCAAAAAAAGTGCTTTAATAAGGGTAAGTTTTTGAACAAAACATATTAGTCCATGGATGGCAAGAATTGATAGAACATTATGAATATTTTTGAGTCATGCAAATAATCGAACGACTTAAAAAGGTATACAAATGAAAATATTTCTTGCATTCTTAAAAATATTCAAATAACTAAATACCGAAGTTACTGATAGATTGATAGATACTTTTTTATTCATTCGGCAAAAATTATATAGGTAGATCACTTTTCTCTGAACGTGTTTTCAAAATTTCGTGCTGAATTTAGGCAAAAAGGTGCAAATACATCGTCAAACGAATACAAAAGCAAAAATGAAGAAAATGGGTATTCCAAAATCAAAAATCACGGCATTTCATATCTAACAAGAATTGAGACAGCAAATAAACATATTGAACAAGAACACCCCAGTACTAAAGCACTAGCAGTTTGAAATGTCAAAAATTGTCTGAACCCTTTTATTTAAAGACTGGATCAGGCAGTTATTTTAGCTGTTCTCTAGATTTGATACACTTTTATGATATTCCAAAGTTTTATCTTTTGAATATTTGATTTTATCTGCACTTATAAGACAAAAATTGTCAAAATGCAACTAAAAAGTACTTCGAATATTCAATCTATTACTTTTTTTGTTTGATAATTAATATCCATGTAAATAAAGTATGCAAACTTTAAATCTTAAATTTCAACATTGATCTTCTAGAATATATGAAAATTTTGCGTGATTGGTTTGCACTGCCTACTCTGTAAATTGTGATTTTATTGGACTTTGATTTTCAAGAGCTGCTCTTGTGTACCAAAACGACGCCTGCAACCGTTGTAAAGATATGATATTTTTGATGAACTTAATGTAACTGCGATAGGAATGATATATGACAGTCTTAATTTTTCATAAAATTTGCCGATACATCTTTGAGATAAAATTTTTGATGCAAGGAAAAAAAACTAAATGAAAAAGATAAAACTGACATTTATCCTGGCATATTTACTGATAAAGATTAATTGAGTCAAAATAATTCGTAATATCTGAAAACAGAAATCCATTTTGTCACAAATTCAGATTTTATGATAGATATATGTTGAATTCTCTCTCGATTTGCTCGTCCGAATTTAAAACATTTTTTTAATATAATAGGCAAAACTAAGAACTAAAATAGTTTTATTGTCTGGTTGCTCGCAGTAACTTCTTATTTTTCTAGCCAACAACCATTTAATCATATAATACATACAATATAAAGTATTATCCAAAAAATATTTGAATGCATATAACCAACATGAAATTAACATTTCGGCCTGTCGTAGTTACTATGAGCAGCTTCGATAACTGAACGACCCAAACTAGCCCTATATATAGTATATAAATCCAATCCCAAAGAATTTCTCGTGCAAAGCAAGACTACACATCTGCTATTTATACCCGTATACTACCCGTATCTATAAGAACAAAACTAGCCAAACAATTTCCAAACTAGAAATAGATATATAAAGCACTTTGTGTACAAGGGAAAAACCTAAATGAAATGCTGAATAAAAATCAATCTCTACCAAAGACCGACAGTGCAGTAAGTTTATTACATCCTTCTATATATCAGGCAACATAGCAACTTTGCATTTTATAAATAACGAAAAATTTGAGCATACGTTAATTTGGAAACATTTTAACTTTACAATGTTAAAGATTGAGCAGAGTTTTCATTTTGAAATATTTAGTTTTACCAGAAATACCAATTCATATGGAATATAGGACATTTTGTTTTTGATACGGACTTTACCACGCTCAGTAGCAAGTGAGCCCGTTATGGCATCTTGATTTGTTTCGCCGTGATAAAGTTCGTATCAAAAAACAAAATGTCCTATATGTCTTTTATCGGTCATTCACAAAATGATAGTTAGAAGTATGTAATAAAATGAAATAAACTGAAATTTCTTTTTTAGCACAGTAAATCTATTGTTTATTTCAATAATTTATATGCATTCTTCATTCAACGTATTATGCGTATGAACATGACAAATAGTACAAAACATGACGTCAGCATAGCAACCCGCACGTGACGCCTTCACAGTGACCCAATAATTTTCTGATAATGTCCAGTACGGTGATACTGAAATTATCAGTCTCTGGAGATTAAAGGCAATTCATACAAATTACCAATAAAAAAATTCCAAAGACTAAATAAAATTGTTGCTTACATTCTAAAACATCAGTTGTAAAAATCAGTCACCAGCAGATTTAACCAACTTTGACTCTGAATAATTCAGTGTCATTCAATTAACAACTAATGGAAAACGTAACAATTAACAATTTTAATGAACCAATTCATTCAAATTTCAACAGAATTATATAACAAACGTGAACATATACAGAATTGATCAATTTTCTAACATTTGAGGCAAGCCAGTACCTAGTTTTAGCCGTTTGAGATATGCTTGTCTCAAACCACGGGTGAGATAAGAATTCCACTCGAGGATATACATTATGACGTTATCAACGTCATAGTAAGTTTCTTAAATATAGCGGACGCCAACTATAGACTGGTTGTATAGATGCTTGTATTTTTTTTTCTAATTGTGAGAAAAATAACCATACATCGTTGAAAATGAAATATTTTGAAATTTCCTACACCTTGGGGTAAGCTACTAATGGTTCTCGGCAAGCCTCGTCGGAGAAATATTGAAATCTTACTTTTGAGCGTCTGAGATACAAAAAATGTATCTCAATCTTGCACTTTCAATGGTGTTAGATTGTATTTATCTCAAACATGTATAGTAAATTGATCATTTTTGTCCTTTTCTACCACAATCAAGAAAAGCTAATAAAAAAATCAGCAGGTAGAATGGCCCCTAGTGCCTCCCTTTCAAGCCATATCTCTTTTCAAAAGAATATTAATATACATTGTAGGAAGGCGCACAATTCTTCATCAATCCATGGGTAAAGGTAATATGATTTTTATGTCCGGCTAAGAAGTATTTATCGCTAACAGCCAATTCTCACGAAAGTAAAACATAAACTGCTATATTTTTTGTTAATTTTCCACATAGGTGTGCATAACTTGTTCCTTTATAAAATGAAATCTTATTAACTTTGATGGATCATTGATCAGCAATTAATCCTGACCTATGCTTATTCATTGAGTGACCTAGTAAAATTGTGATGCTCATTATTCCCAAGAAAACATTAGGGAGGCTCACCCCTGATGTTGTTTATATCAAAGATTTCTTAAAACCTATTTTAATTGATTAAGCACTACAGACTAAATGAGGTGGAAAAGGAAATATATAGGTCCGTGTGATTTTAACAGAAATGAAAGACCTTAAAAATTTTGGCCGGAGATGATTTTCTCTGCATTTTCCCTTATATTAACATCAGGACTATTCGTTTGTTTAAAAGCTAGGAAGTTATATCAAAAATTTTCAGAAAATTTGTCAGGTATCTTAATATTGCCAATAGAAGAAATTCATAAAATATAAATGGGAGTCCGTGTGCGAAATTCTTTTAGCTATTTGACTGGGAAAAGCAGGGGAGTTCTGAAATCTGATAGAAATTGAAAATGTAATGAGTGAGCAACATTAACAATTTAACGTTTAATGGGAAAATATTAACTGCTGGTACTAACTGTATCATTACTGTTAAACATATTTTTTAATGTTAGCTGTGGCAACCTGAGTTCCATTCCATATCCATTTTTTTTTTTTACCTGACGTCACTCTCATAATATTTCACAAAAGGATATGGAGTAAATTAACATGAGACCATAACACATACTGTGTTGGTACTTTTATTCGTGGACATCAATTTTCGTGGTTTCGATAAAAGTCACTATTTCGTTGGAACTTGAATTCGTGGTTTTGAATTCAATATATTAACCTCCATGCAAAAAAGACATTTCGTTGGGAACTTAATTTCGTGGTTTGAGCCAACCACGAAATCCACGAAAATTGAAACCCCACGAACAATAGTACTTTCACAGTATGTTAACTCCAACTGCAGTAATTTTAATGAGCTGTAAGGCCATTTCGGAAATTAATTCCTCATCAGCAGCACTAGAACCCAAACAAAGGAAATCCATTTTAAAAAAATGTTTAAAATGCAAAAAACCAAACGAAATCCGAATAATCAGTAATAGCAAATATAGTTAAGGAGAAAACTACGATGGACGGAGTTAATGCTTCGGTTTTAGAATTAACATAAATATAGATAATAGTACTTGAACAAAGTGTACACGTGATATATTATCTCATGTACAAGTACACCATATCTAAGAAAAATACAGAGCATACATCCCTACCACAGGAATTATTTTACCAACTCCACACTGCAATAAAAGACAAACTCCTGTATTAAATATTTCACAAAAGGATATGGAATAAATGAACATGAGACCATAACACATATGTTAACTCCAACTGCAGTAATTTTTATGAGCTGTATGTTCGTTTCGGAAATTAATTACTCATCAGCAGCACGAGAACTTTTTTGACATCTTAATCAGTTGTTTTCCTTATCCCATTTAAAGGCAATAATTGTTCAAAAACAACGGCAGTAGAATACCGAAGGAACAAGGGAAGCGATAACTACAAAAATCGAAGTCCAAAGACATGGCAGAAACGGTAACAGATAAAAACAAAGACAAAACAAGGACGTGAGACAGCTACAATGCACGGAAATAAAAAGATAACATTAAGAACTAAGGCACTCATAGTGTGAACTCCCATGAAAACCGGGAGTGACATCAGGTGCTCCGGAAGGGTAAGCATGTCCTGCTCCACTAGCGATAAGACACTTCTATATCATATTATCATTATGTTTGAATTACTGTACATATTTATTTAACAATAAAGTGATATGGAGTAAATGCAAATGAGACAAAGTCTCTACAAATACATGATAAAACTAAGCAATTGAACAACGGTTTTATTGTTGTTAATCATCTTGAAGTCACCATGAGGCTCACATTTAACTCAGTTCACCAACACATTTTATTGCATTTGTGTGTTATTAACTATTTTGTTTTGATAATGAAGCCCTTTGTAAAATGCATACCCACGTTAGTTGTTGCTATACAATTCATTGACGTTTATTGATCTTATTCTACGATGTTCTCATTTCATTGTGAACTTTCCCTTTCTTAGCAGCAATATACCTACCTCTCCAGCCTATGGAGTGTACATTTCACACTTGATTCGTTACTGTCGAGCATGTAGTTTGTACAGTGATTTTTTGAACAGAGCAAAAACACTGTCCCAAAAGCTGCTTAGTCAGGGATTTGTTCAACCTTTGTTAATTTCATTCCTCAAGAAATTCTATGGCCGTCACCATAGCATCATTGAAAGATATGACGTGTCAGTATCCTAAATGAAAGTGAACATTTTCAGCTCGATTAACATCTTCCCGGATTTTACTACCGACATTGACATTTTCCCGGATTTAATCACTCACAGTGTGACGGGTGCTGTTGACAGAGCACGACATGCTTACCCTTCCTGAGCACCTGATGTCACTCTCAGGTGTCACTGAAGTTCACACTGTGAGTGCCTTCGTTCTGAATGTTGTAATTCTTGTTTCTGTGCTTTGCATCTGTCTAACGTCATTGTTTTTGTGTTTAACGTCACTGTTTTCTGTGTTTTCGTTTTTGCCCTGTCTTTGGACTTCGATTTTTGTTAATTTCACTCCTTTGTTCCTTCGGTATTCTACTGCCGTTGTTTCACAGTGTTTTCATTTTTTTACTTCATTTTTTTTATTATTATTTATTTCATTGACATTTAAATGGATCTAAATGAATAAATGTGGTTAGAACAGTTGCTTTCAATTAGAAAAAAATATATATCTCAATTACTAAATAAATAAAAAGAAAAATACTCAGTAGATTAAACTGATACATCGGATAATTTGCAATTTGATAATTGTTGTTAATTGGAAATTCGAATTGCTGCAAATGTAACAAATGAAATCGATTATTTAAACGTGTGTCTGTTCTTGGTACATTACCTTTACTCGAAACTACTCTTCTGTCTGCTTAATTCTACATTTATCAAATTAAATGTTATATTTAGTATTGTTATGTAATGATAGTGGCTTCACCTGATGAATTAAATAATCTTTAGCGGTCCAACGCATTACCAAAACAACGACAGTAAAATACCAAAAGAAAAAGGAATATGATACGTACAAAAATCAAAATCCAGAGACGAGGCAAAAACAGGAACACAGAAAAACAAAAATATGCAATGACATGAGACAGTCACAAGGCATAGAGATAAAAAGACGACATTCAGAACAAAGGCACTTATAGTGTGAACTCCCATTAAACCGAGCTGGCATCAAGTTCTCCGGAAGAATACGTATGTCCTGCTCCTGTTACGGTACCCGTCACACTCATGGTGAGTCCATCCAGGGATTAGTCAAAACCAGTTATGTTATATCCACGAAGACGTGAAATCTAGCTAATTTTTTTTTCATTTGAGACAGGGAAACGTCATATCTTTCAATGCTGTCATTGTGACGGCCACATACTTTCTGGGGGGATGAACGTTACTAATTCTGAACAAATCCTTGACATATCAACTTTGGGGATGGCAATTTTGCTCAGTTCAAAAAATCATTGTATAACCTTCATGCTCGATAGTAACGAATCAACTGCAAATTGTACATTCTATAGGTAGGTATATTGCTATTATATATGCAGCTAAGAAATGGAATGTTTGATGTATTGATTGATTAGTGAGGGGTTTATGTCTACCGAGCAATATTTCAACTAAAAGTGGACTCAAAGCTTCAAACAATAACAAAACAAAAAGAATTAATGAAAGCAAGGATAAGCTATGTTGAGAGTATCGATTGCCACTGAAGTTTTGTCTTCTATACCGCCTCAAGAGGCTTCTTTTTTAAACATAGAAGGAATCTTCCTATTTCATGGGACATGCAAACCTCACCATTGTTTAAGGTGTCTCAGTGGCATTATTCCGCCATTTTTATCTAATAATTGTTCATTTAGGTTTCATTCATTAAGAAATTGAACAAAATAGTTATTTAAAATGAAAAGAGAGTTCAAATGAATTTAAAATTTATATTCCTAATCATTTTTATAACATTTTCATTACAAAAACGTGAGTTAAAACACACGAGCTGTAAATCTGTTGCTGGATTTACATAACACAGAAATTATTCAAGGGAGATAATTTGATAAAATATTTTAACAAAGATATCACTACAGAAATTAACATTTTGCAGTTTTTCTCCCTTATTTCAACGGTGACCCCTAATTTTTATTTTTTATATGTAAACTACATAATGATAATTAAACACATGCAAAATATGAAAAATTTCTATAATAGATTTTTAAAACTATTCTCTCATATGATCATTTTCCCTATCATTTCTAAGTAAAATTCTGAAATTTTTAATTTCAGAATTTGCGCTTAAATACACGGTGACCCCCAAATTTTCTTTTACACTTTGAACAATAATACAATTATGTTTCTACACAGAAAATTTTACAAAATTCTATAATAGGAAATTAATACCCTGCAGACACCTTAACTAAAATGGTCCTGACTTACAATATGACTGCCTAAATAGATAAAACATTCCACCAGCCACCAAAAGGAGAAATGAGTTTAATGGGGAAATGAACATAGACTTCCATTGACAGTTATAATTTTTCTACACTTATACAACCCTTCCACATTATTTGATTAAATTCAAATTGGCACGACTTATTAAATGGTTTTTAAATTTTATGGTCTGAGTTCATTTGTTCTATTAAAAAACAAGGATTCATTCCTGGACATGTGATGATGTAATAAATGCACTCAATTTTGCTTGATAATATTTTTGATTGTTTTGGCAACACTATTTATTTACAGTTCGTATTTATTTCGTGGTTACAAATTGTGCACATGCCCTTGCAAATCATTTTCTGTTCTATTTAGAACGGGACTTCATTAAAAAAAACTTCAGAGCGGAACAATACAGAACAGTGATACACTTACTTCTCTTTTAAAAGGTATCAGAAGTTTAAATTGACGATATCCTTACTATTGACAATGTCCAGTTTTAAGATTATGTAGACATCTTTTACCAATAAGAACTGAAATTAAAGCTAACAATGATTCCAAATACTGCCTTTTTCAGACCTAAGCTATCATTATTGACTATGGTCAAAAAAATAAAATATATGATTAAAGGGATGATTTTGTTTCACTATTTCTAATTTTCCTTTTCTTGACGCCAACATTCCTCTAGCTCCATTCTTCGGGGTGTATATATCTCATCTGGTACGATTTGCACGCGTTTCTTTTACTCTTGACGATTTTAATGAACGTAGCCGTACTATCACAGCCAAACTTTTACAACAGGTTTCAGATTTCATAAGTTGTAAAATACATTTAAGAAGTTTTATAATGGATATAAACATTTATCTCCCTGAGGCAAAGCTCTTTCCTTAGCTGATTTTGGCTTTCCATTTAGTTTTAATGGTTACTCTCTCTCTCTCTCTCTCTCTCTCTCTCTCTCTCAGGTTTTGAGTTTATAGTCCTCCAAATGTTTAGATTTTATCTACACTGAAGGGACATAAGATGTCGAAATGTTCATATATAGAAACTAAATTTACAATAAGTTCGGTATTATTTATTTGAGACCTATATATAGCGCTAGTCGCAAACACCTTATTTGTAAGGGCATTACTAGTCCTCGTTTTAATAGAAATGTTTAAAAACACAAGGTTATTCACAGGTATTGATCAAGGCAAACACGGCATGACTTTTGCAAACAAATTGGAACATACATAATATTGAATTGATACACTGATATTGGAACGATTTTATACCAAGCTGTTTATACCAATGAGTATCAGTCTTTTTAGTTGAAAGATCCAGTAGCGTTCCCTTTAAATTATTTTTAGTCAATTGTGAATCATTAGGGTCTGACCACAATACTCTAGTAATTTCGATAATTTCTGATTGCATGACTCACGAGATTGAAATGCTTTCCAATGGGATATAGCCCTTGTGGTTATGAGTATACATTACAGTCAGCCTAATGGCAGCTCAATGTAATTTGGGATGTGTGTTTTGCTATTGAGTAGTTTATTTGAGTCTTGTATATGGTTTTGAGCCTGCATAGCCTTTATTTCACTGTTTGGTGAATATATTCAGTTTATCAGTATCTATTAGTGTTAAGTAATGATATTTGTTATTTTGGTTGGTCTTTGTCAGTGCATTTCAACTTTTTATATGGCTTTTATCCTTGACCTCAGTCTTACAGTCCAGTAAGAATGTTCTTATGATTAGGCCTGTTTGATTTGTCAAATCTAAGCGGCTAAACAGGCTTCGGCAAGACATATATGAGGGTCCACACTATTTCATTGATGACAATTGATCGTAGTTATTAATGGCTGTAACATTAAACAGCTTTAATTGGAATCAAATGTGTTTATCTTATTTTATTTGTTGAAACATCAATGTAATAATCATTTGATCAATACACATTTAATGGAATGTTGACTGCCTTAATTTGGTAATTTAGATTATTCTTTCAAGGTTTGATACCATAAATGAAACATAACACAATCAATTAATTACATAAATTCAAAAGTGTTTGAAGAGATGACGTTTACTTTATAATGGCATTCTATCCAGCAATGTTGTCCCGCCTGTCCCATTTTTTATCAGAATCGTTCATAATCATGTACGAACAAATATAGAAATACCCTTTCACTTATAATTTTCGTTTTATCATAGATTTTTACTAATACTAGTAAAATGTAACTGCAGGTGATCTAATATTTAGAGGAAGCATCAGTCAAGGATTAGTCTTCCAGAACGAACGCTATCCAGATACATAAAATGTTATATACAAACATTAAAACTAAAGAAAGAAAATTTACCTCTCTGATTTTTGTCTTGTTTTCACGTTTCCTGAACAGTGGGAGAAATACGTTTTCTTCCCCAGAGAGAATATTGTTCTCGGCCAGTGATTGGATGAAATTCAATTGTGATGTCAAATATGTTGACGGTTTTCCGACTTAACCATTTTGACGTCATGAAAAAAGGCTACCATGCCTCATGACGTCACGATGAAAAACACAGTTATTTTTTATCATCAGAAAAATTGGGTCATGTTTTTGTCCAAAATCTCATTGAAATCATTAGAGACATAGAATCCACAGCTGTATCTCTTGAGAAACGAAACTTCTGCACTCTCGATAGTTATATGTTTAATATTTCAGACGCTCGACAAGCCTCGCGTTTAAGAATTTGAAAATATAACCATCCCTGGTGCATACGACGTAGAAATGTCGTTTCTTAGTCGTTATGATTGTAGATTCTATATTTCTTTGATTTCTGTTCTGTTTTCACGTTTCAAGAACAGTTGAAGAAATACGTCTTCCTCTCTAGCGAGAATATTGTTCTCGACAAATTATTGGATGAAATTAACTTATGACGTCAAATGTGTTTGCCGTTTTCCGACTTTATCATTGTGACGTCATGAAGAAAGGCGACCATGCCTGATGACGTCAAGCTCAAAGATCACATATATTTTTGATCATCAGAAAAAGGGGCCATGTTTTTGTCCAAAAATTCATTGAAATCATTTGATTAATAAAATCCACAACCATATCTCGTGAGAAACGACATTTTTACACACTCGATAGTTAAATTTTCAACTATTTTTAAACGCTCCGCAAGCCTCAGGTTTAAAATGTTAAAAATTTAACCTTCTCCAGTGTAGAAATGTCGTTTCCCACTCGATGCAGTTGTGGATTCTATATAAATATAATAGCCATTATTATACCTCAGTATATGAACATTACTACTAAAATTTCTAAAATAAAATTACTATTTTTCACCTTTGCCAATTATGTGACTATTTACCGGTCAATTGTTTCTCAGACTATTGACTGGCAGTATGAATATTTTTCCCGAACTTTTTTCTTGCTCTCCTATTGGATAAAAATCTGATGATGATTCAGAATGCTTTGACATCATTGTTTCAATGTGACAACACTGTAAACCAGCTATGCAAATTACAGTGAACACTATTCAATTTAAAGCAGAATAAATTTTGTTTATGTGTTAATAAGAATAAAAAATTTACAAACAAAAAACTAGAAAGAAGAGAAATATTATTCAAAGATAATTTTTGAAAAAAGGTGATTTTTTGGAAAAACAAAATACTTATAGAATGTTCATTTGTGATTTCCTTTGTTAAAAGTTATGTTGAGAACTCGGAATGCTCTGAAATTATTGGTTCCATGTGACAACTCTAAACTAGTTATGCAAATTACAATGAACACTATTCACTTTGCCACAGATTAAGCTTTGTTGAAAAAAATAGATGTAATTGTGTAAGTTTTTATAGGAATACAAAATTTAGAAAACGAATACTAGAAATGAGAAACATGATTCAAAAGTTGTAAATCTTGTGTTTTCGGTATAAAACACTTATAGACTGGTTATTCGGGAAAAGCAAGTTTGTTGTCCCCTTGACCACTTACTATTGACCTCGGCTACGCCTCGGTCAATAGTCAGGGTCTCCATATCCTTTCGTAAAATATTTGCTATTCCCTCATAACCATTCAATAAGTATAAATTATTTTCAAACTTAATTGCGTTACATTTTATATTATTATTCTTTATATTCTGCATATGACATGCGTCGTTTAAAGAGTCTTTTTTTTAAATTTTATTGCTTAAACAGATGGCTTGTATTATTATGAAGTGACTTTAAACCTGTGATGGTCAGTCCTGGTGTACGTGTAACGTAACATACAAAAAAAACAAATTTAAAGCTAATTTGAGCATTCGATGTATTGCTTTTTTGGAATATTTCTTAAACAATTCTCAATTAAAACTTCAAAATAAAAACACAGACACAAAATTTTGAGGAGTCGAACATAAATTCATGGTTTTGTAATAGAAAACAAGTAACAAAATACCGAAGTTACTGTTAAATTTATTTTCTACATGTGCGCATTTCGACAACTTATGTCTCATCAGTGCAGATCAAACCAAAAAAATGGGAAGTCCATGATCAAAAAGTATGTAAAGCTGATAGAGAACAAATAACCAAAAGGATCTAAATAGAAAAGCCGACATTCAGATAAGGACAGAGCTATGCATGAAATCTCTTGGTCATAAAATTCCAAATCAAGAAAGGTTTATATATTCATATCAACAATTAACAATATTGTTACATGATTTTTGGGACAAACAAGCAGTTACACATAATGAAATAAAAAACAAAACTACCAGTAACACTTCTGTTTTGTACCTACAAAAAAATATTTTTTTCAGATCTGCGCCTTATCCAATACGGCTATCAGAGGTGAACGTAGGTTAACATTGGAAAAACATATTCAAAGCTCTTCTCCTCTGAAATTGCTGAGCCAATAGAAACAATTCTTGTTCACAATAGTACTATGATAGTCCCTTGCTAAAATAGGTCTTATTCAAGTACTCACCGTACGCAAGATCAAAACTTGAATTGGCAAAAAAAAATCAAAATATGTGTTTTTTTTTATTTATTTATATATACTATGTATAGTCAACACTATAAATATAAGCTGTCCGCCAGCGGGAAGCATAGTTTAGCATTACAGCCTATTGGAAAATATATTCAAAGACCTTTACTGCAACTCCTGAGCCAATTCGAATCAAACTTAGCCACAATAGACTTTAGGTGCTCTACTGCAAAAAAACCCACCGAGACAAATTGAACCAATTTTGCCACAATAGTCTTTGGGTGGTCCCCTGCATTTTTCAGGTTTGTGCTTTATCCGAGTTGGCTGCAAGCGGGGAACATAGTTTATAAATGAAGCCTATTGCAACCTTTTTTTGAAACCTACCACAAATTTGAACCCTAACTTTAACGTTTGACCATTTAAAATAACCAAGGCTTAGGCGAGTGTCACAGGCTCTTCAAAGCTTCTTGCTCAGTTTTGAAAAACATTATTAAACCAATACAAAATCAGGATGCAAAACGAAGTAAAACTTTACCAGAAAACAATAAAATCTAAACTGTCCTTGTAAGTAAGAAAGTACGGATATTCCTGACTTTGTTACTTGGTATTTAGTTCATTGTTCAATATTGTTTATACAGTTTGGTTCATGTTGTAGATGAAATATTGCAGACGTTTGCGTTAAACACCAATAGAAACTTATTTAGTTTATTTTCAGATAAAAGTGTCTAAATGCTATGGCAAGATTCTTTAGACGAGACAAGTTATGTGCACACCATTTAAGTCAGAGGACGTAAAAATACACTGCAATAACAACAATTTCAGCCTCTGTTAAACTTTAAAGTGAGCGTTCAATTTGGGGTTATATGTCATGATTACCATGAATGCAATCCGAAAAATAATTTTTTAAAGAAAGGTCAAAGTATAAAAAATGCAAGTGCCAAGGCTTTTTTAATCACATTTCATACCACTAAACGGCCAAATAAGTAGAGGCTCAGAGATTGATCCTGTGTCACTCATGTCGCTGTGTTCTACGGTAATGTTAAATAGTTATAAACTGAACACCCTTTTGGAAAGACCTTCCCCAAATCATCCCAGTACATTTAAAACTACCTTGGATTTAAAAGTCTCAAAGCAGATAATAAAAATGTTATTTTCGTCCATTGTTGAAGTATGTTTCGCGCCAATACACACTTTTTGTTTGATCTAAAAAGTAAGAGCAATTATTCTTAAGGATCTTGATTACAGCACTCCTTTAGAAGATTTGTTAAATGTGCTCTAGGGGTTTTCAGGACGACAATCAAAATATGATTTTCTAAAGGGCCAATGTTAAAATATATTCAACATTTGTGTTAACGTTTTTGTTGAGGCTAAACAAAATGAACATTCTTTGTAATGGGCATTCTTTCCATCAGCCAATTAAACTATTTATTTTACTTTAATAGTTTCAGAGCAGCTGATGAAAATGATGTTTTCTTATAGGCTCCAACGTAATACGGAGTTCTGAGCTTGTGGTCATTCTGTATTTTTTATTTGATTTTCTTTTTCATAAACATATGGAAAAGAAATAATGCGTAAAGAGAGCTTTCAAAAACTTTGAAGAAATACGGCGCGCATTGCTTTATACCAATAGGGAAACAATTCAAATTAAAAGACGATTTCATTTAAAATTCTTTGCCAAAATGGAAGGTTCCCCCCCCCCCCCCC
>MJUU01030091.1:23641-56539 GCA_002080025.1 Modiolus philippinarum
CCCCCCCCCCCCCCGTCATAATGATCTACGGATGTTTTTGTTTTTTTTAGTTAGTTATTTCATGCAGACCAATTGTCTGCAGCTGTAAACCTAATACGCTCAATATTATCAATATTATAAAAATGAATAGTGGTTGACTTCATAGCCCAATCCTTCACTGGATGTAGTTTTCAAAAGCTTTCTTTGTTTATTGTTCTGTAACCATGTTCATGTATTGTTTGTTAGATTAGTTATGGTATTCATTTTTTTCTCTTTTAATCTTTAACGTAGCCATTAAGAACTCACCTTCATTTACGGCATCACGTGGACCTCTAATTGAGAATTTTTTATATGTGTATATATAAAAAAAAACTGAATATATGTTTGAAGGATATTTTTATGAGTGGCCTACATTAATCATTTACGATGTATAAAGTTAAAAATGTCTGTATTTTGAAAAAAAAATGCTATGATGCACCAATGACATGCCTTTAAATTATATTTACGAAATAAGAATATTTGAACAATAATCCGTCATAATGCAATAATGGAGTGATAAACAAAAATAAAAATCATGGATTAAAAATAAATATTTAAACTAAATGTAACGAGTTTTTAACACTTATTAAAGAAAAAGCAAAGAAGAATTTAGAATTCCATTGAATTAATGATCACTGGCATTGTAACTGTAAGACAAAATGTCCAGTTATGATATCCTACTTTGTTGAAAATTTCTATCTTACTTTTTAATAAAACGACACTAGTAACCGTTGTAAAGACATCATAGCTTTAATAAACATTTTAATATTTTTGTATGATTTACACAAAACATCTAACGAAAATAGGTATGATGTCACAGTCCAGCAAGGAAAATTGTAACAAATAAAAATTTTTTTTTAAAAAAAGAATATTATATCTTATATGGCATACTTACATATAAGGATTAATTGAGTCAAAATAAGCCGCAATATCAGAAAACTAAAACCCATTTTATCACAGATTCAGTCTCTATCACATACAGTCCCTATCACAGATTCAATTTCTATCAAAGAAATACCCACAGTGCAATAAGTGTTATGTCATTGTTGAAGTCATTAACATTTGTAATTAATGAATGACAGAAAAATGAGCATGTTTATTAACTGTGAACATTTATAACTTAACAATATGAAAGTTGAGCGAATTTTCCTCTTTGAATTGTTTAGTATTACGAAAACCAATGATACACTAAATTCAAAAGAATAAATGAAATAGTAGTTATAATGAGATCGTCAACGAATTGAACAAATTTTGACACTGAATAATTCTGTGTCATGTAAAAATTGGCAATTCAATGGAACAATTCATTTAAATTTGAATAGAATCATATATCAAATATTTCTGTACAAAAATGAACCATAACTATACTTGTGTCCTTTAAAATTAAGCATCATATTGTTTCTAACATTTGTTGTTTCAATACATTTAATTGATCCCAAACTTTTACATTTCTAAACAACTCCCGACGCCCCCTATCAAGCTTAATGTTTAAAATAATATTAAAATATACTGTTGGAAGGGCATAATTCTTCATGGAGTTAGTAGTCTAGCTGTATTGGGTTTTATTTGTATGTTTATCATCCATATGGAAACGGATTAGATAAAGGGCAGGTTTGGGTACCCATAAACCGGTTTTACACTACCGATGGCTTTTGCAAGGACGGAAGCCAGTCCGGCTATCCCGAATTCCTATCGTTGTATACCTTTGGGTTTTGTATTTTTTTATTATTCTTTTTCTTTTAAATCTGTTTAATCTTTTGAGATTTTTTTATAGTTTGGCATAGGGGATTATTTTGCAAATTGAGTTCTGAGAGTTTTGAAAATGATGGATCAGTGGTATTAACTGCAATATACCATTATCTGTTCGTACAAAAAAAACAACGGCAGTAGAATACCGAAGGAACAAAGGAGTAAAATTTACATAAATCGAAGTTCAAAGACACGGCTAAAACGAGGACACAGAAACCAATGACGTTAGACACAAAAAACAAATAAGTGGCCCCAGCAAAACCTTGTGTCGCTTACTCCAAAGAAAACAGAAACACTAAAATATAAAAATCCCCAATTCTAATTTTATGTCAAAAGGAAAAATATTGAATTCACTAGTTCACGTAAATATTTAGGTCATACTTTCAGAAATGATATGAAAAGAGGCTTGTGAATATATATGTTCTAAGAGGCTTGTTCTAATTCCTTTAAAACACATTTTAGTAATACAAAACTAAAAAGAATTCAACTAATTTGACTTGTTTTGATATGATTTCAGCACTTGAATTTTTACTTGACAATATATTCATTCGTTTCGGTAACTGTATTTATCGCCAGGTCAATGGAATTCCTATGGGTACCAATTGTGCACCACTTATAGCGGACCTCTTTTTGTACTGCTACGACCAACAGTTTATGACCAACATCAGCAAAGACCCATCTAAACAGCATTTAATTGAAAAGTTAAACAACACTTTCCGGTATTTGGATTTTTTAACTTTAAATAATGACGACTTCAATACGTATTATAAGGACATCTTCCCTAAAGAACTTACTTTGAATAAAGCCAATTCTGATAATCATCATTGTCCATTCTTAGACATCAATTTTGATATAACGAACGGAATCTTTTCATAACTGAAAAACTATTACATCAGGGTTTTCGTTATCACAAACTAGCTAAAACCTTTACTAAATTTTATCATCGATATAAAGACTTAGTTCATAAATACAATGCAACCTGTAAACATCTAATCAAGGCTGGTATTTCACATCCCTTATTTTACGGTAATGTTTTACATGAGTAAAAATACTTAAACTCGCCTAACAAACTCATAAAACCTTTAAATCGTCTAATTCATAAGGGTTATAATTACGATATTGTCGTCAAGTCATTACGTATGGCCTTCTTTAGTATAAACATTGATTTTTTGATAGGGTCTTTGCATTTTAACTAAACACATTCTAAATTTCTAAAATCTGTATTGCATGGACACGGGTTATGTTTTCCGGTATATGCATGGAATCATTATGCTAAACTCCTCACAGGAAGGGATCTTGGTAGAAGCTGTATACTCAGGGTACATAACTTACTTTGTCAGTTGGTAATGGGTCTGGAGCTGGCATGTCAGTTAACTGCTAGTAGTCTCTTGTGATTTCATGTTTATGTCTATTTTGATCACTATTGAACACTTCTTGTAAAAATTATGTCGTTTAATTTTCACCATAAACTGAGAATAGATGGAAAACTAGTATATGTAAGATATATTAAAATTTTGGAAAATTCTACTGTCCCATTTTTTCTTAATTCAGAATAAAGTTGGTAAAAATCAATAAAGTTGCTGAATCTGTGCCATAAATTACCTCCCTTGGAAGAAATCCGACTTTTACATATTTTCATTATCTTTGAACAGCATTGCAAAAATGTACAGTAAAATGCAATCATTATAAATAACTTGATGTTGGGTACTTGTTTTCATGACAAAATTAATATTTATTTGCTGTGTGGAAAATATTTTACAATTTTTAAATTTTGATAATACCTATTGTAATGATTCTATTTGTTTGTGTACGTAATAAAAAAGTGAAAAACAGAGTTATCTCCTCCTACCCCAGGTGTAACCCCTTAAGCAAGGGTATATTCCCAATAACTTGAGGTCATCACTACAGAAGCTTTACGATCGACATCACGATCTTTTGGACCGCTATGGGATATCTGTTTCCAAGATGACAACATATCTTTCTCTTTGCAACTAAATAGAATAAAGAAGGGAAACGGAAATATGTCAAAGATTCAAAGATTCAACCACCCAATGGGGAGTAATAGCAACTAAAAGCCACCATAAGATTTTCAATGAACGGTGAGGAAACCCCACACTAGAGTTTGTTTTCCTCCAATTAATTGAACTTTAATACCGGAGTTGACATGTTCAACACGGCGGGTGTCTTATAAGAAGCAGGAGATGCTTACTGTACCGCTGCACCTGATCTCACTCATGGTTTTTTATTTAGTCCATAATGTTCACTTTTGTATATATGTGTGTCTTCATTTTCTTTTCGGTTCCGTGATCATGTTATTTCTGTTTCTATGTTTTTTCCGACGTTGCCATTGTCCTTGGATTGTTCGTTTTAGACTGACGGTTCGGTTCTCATTTACTTTGGATTATTGTAAATTGGTAAAATAAAGCAAATATATAAATATCAACAAGTCTTATGACGGGGCTGCCAATGTGTACAAATGCCCATTCAATTTATAAAGAAACAGGCTGGGGAAATTTACAGGCAATATAGAATGTAACACAATAGGAAGTGCTAGACGGGAATTTTAAGCACCCAAGGGTAAGATTTCTAGTCCCTGACAAAGCTTGCTGAGTCAGTGATGATTGAAATCTTACCTGAGATTGTCTGAGATAATTTTGTCTCGCATTTCTACTGGTGTTTGATTTTATTTCTCATTGTGTTCACCTAAAAAATACTTAATCAATTAAGAAATATCATACACTTTTTGTCTGTTTACACAATTAGTAACGTCCCATTTTGTAACGTCATAAAATCTGGAGTGTACATGCGAGCGCAAGTCAGTTTTCTTCGTGTTTTCCAGTGAAATTGTACTTCAAACAACGGCAGTAGAATACCGAAGGAACAAAGGGGTAAAATTCACAAAAATCGAAGTCCAAAGACAGGGCAAAAACGAGAACACAGAAAACAATGACGTTAGACACAAAAACAATGACGCCAGACCGACACAAAGCACAGAACCAGAAACCACAACATTCAGAACAAAGGCACTCACAGTGTGAACTCCAGTGAAACTGAGAGTGACATCAGGTGCTCCGGAAGGGTAAGCATGTCCTGCTCTGTTAACAGCACCCGTCACACTGTGGGTGATTCAATCCGGGAAAATGTCAAAGTCGGTAGTCAAATCCGGGAAGACGTGAATCTAGCTGAAAATGTCCACTTTCATTTGGGATACTGACACGTCATATCTTTCAATGATGCTATGGTGACGGCCATAGAATTTCTTGAGGGATGAAATTAACAAAGGTTGAACAAATCCCTGACTAAGCAGCTTTTGGGACAGTGTTTTTGCTCTGTTAAAAAAATCACTGTACAAACTACAAGCTCGACAGTAACGAATCAACTGTGAAATGTACACTCCATAGGCTGGAGAGGTAGGTATATTGCTGCTAAGACATAACAACTCTATAATAAGTAAATGAAATACATTATTGATCACTAATGAGGACAGATGTAGACTATATACCCTAATGTGCAAAATACGATATTGCCGGTAGCCCGCTCGTGATTTATTTTGTCTAACACTAGCATGAGACATATTTTCAATTTTCAATGATAACAGCAGGTATATCGACGGTATCCTTACTATTGACAATTCCAGTTTTTAGACTTTGTCGACGTCATTTACCCACAAGAACTGAAACTTAATAATGCAAACAATGATTCTAAATATAAAATTAAAGGTAAGCAAACAATCTTTGTCTTTGTCTAATACTATCCAAAAGTATTTTCACTTTGGCCACAAAATTTTGTTTTCAGTCTAAGCAGTGCCGTATCTTCCCTTCTAAAAAGTAGGATTTTAGACTACTGTTTGCTTTATTTTGCCTCTTTCTGTCAATTGTTGCATAAATTATGTACGAACCTTTGAAATGTTTCCACAAAAGAAGGGTCTTCAGTTCCTTGAACTCTGCTTAGTCGATATTGATGAAGTTGTGCTAACATTCTTAACTAAAGTCTATATAGATAAAATATTGTTGTCAGTGTAAGCTTTTGACGCAAAGCACAACTATGGGAATTCGTATTATCATATACAAACCTAAAATTCTACAGTCTTTGGGTCAGCTTTGATCCTTTACGAAATTAGAGTATTATCATGAAAATTGGGAAAGTAGAAGCTTAATATGTAGACATGTTTTTTTTTTTTTTTTGTCAATAAAATTTAAACCAACTGGCGCGTTTAGGATGTAATGGTAAACATGTAATATAAGTAAGTAATGGTATTCGGCCTTAAAAGCTTGATTTTTTTTGTTCATTGTAAAATTAAAGTGGTCCTTTTAATTTAAAAATTGCTTGAAATTTAACCTGAAAATAATGATCAGATTGAAAACGTATTTAATTATTATAAAAGAGTAGAATTGTAGCACAATCTAATTATAAACTGGATAAAAAGCTCTTCATAGAGGGATATGATTATTAATGGCCTACCCACGTAATCAAATTATAAATCGCTATAGATAGATTGGACGCCACAGCAGAGGGCGAGAAAACTGTTTTCAGTATGGATCACTACTTGGTTAATTGGTTTCACCACACTATGACAAGATATGATTAAAAAAGATTTTTTCAAATAGCTTTACCTTCTTGTTTACTGAAATATTCCGTAGATCGTGTTTTCAATCTGCAACCCGGTTATGAATTTTGAACCCAAGATTAAAAACTTTCATCCACAAAAAGTTCTGAAAGTTGTTCTGAAAAACAAATATGTAAATATAAGTTTTAAATCTCTCTAAATACTATGATGACAGTAAAAGAAAGTTTAATAAGCAACGTCAAGCCCTTTATCTTATAGAGAGGCTGTTATGAATTCAGAATTATAAATTGAATTTTTAATCATGTTTATCATTACACAACCTTTAGAATACTATCGCTGTAGTGACATCTTAATCATCAATTGGATTATTGTCTGGCGTCGATGCGTCAGACAGTATTTGAATCAGAAAATGCACATCCGGTTAGTCGTCCATTGTTTGCATTGCATTTCAGTAAAGTGTCCATTTTTGTATTATATGACGGTCAATAAAGTGTAACATGTTCATTTGATGAATATAAGTTAATGAAAATATCATAGCAAATAAATAGATTAACACTTACTATCGTGATTTCCATTTATTGATTTTTCCGCGATAATATTTCAAATAACATTTAATACCATTCATTAAGCGTGCTGTTGGTATATAAATAAAAATACCACATTATTTTTTTTTATAAACACTTTAGGACAATTATTATATTGGTTTTGTCTGAATGACTAAGAAACAAGTTCGTTTTAAGTATGTCCTTCCTTTATATCAGGAAAACCGCAATTGTTGAATTATGTTATGAGTTTTGTTTGGTTATCGTTACGAATATGTAGCTAGGAAATTCTTGTAAATCATCAAACAAAATATACCTTTTATTGTTTTAGCAAAAGAATACTGACGTCAGACTAGCTATTTGGTAAGCTAATAGTTGTGTTATATATAACTGGGTATGACAATCACGAACTCATGAGATATGGCATTAGTATGTTATTAATTTTGACGCCATTGCTTGTATGCAATTGACTTTCTTCTTGACGTCCTTCAATAGGTTGCACCTATCATTGCATGAAATATTACTTACAAGGTAAGGTTATTTTAGTAATACCGTGAAAGCTGAAATATCATGGAAGAACCTGATTCTTGACCAAATCTTGAAAAAAAGCTGTATCAATGGTTGACCAATAGAACAAAGGAATCATTTTTTTTTCTGGATTGTCTATTGAATACTAACATCTAGTCATGTATAGAGGGTCTCTAAGTCCGTGTCAGTATGTTACTTTGGAGATAAAAGCTTTGGAGAAGGAAACAGTTCCCGAAAGGAGAGGAAAATTGATACCAGATTGCATTCCTGTCTGGTTTACACATTGACTCAATATGGAGGTTTGCTCAATACGAACATTTTTTAATAAAAAAAGAGAATCATATCGGTATCTCAAAACATCTGCAACTTGTGTGTACAATTTATAAATTACAAGTAAGTTGAATTTTTCCAATCGAAAATCCGTCTGTCCGACTAATGCTTTTTTACATTTTTTCCAACTTCTCTGAAACTGCTGTAGAAAAGTAAACCAAACTTTACAGGAATTAAGTATGAAAGGTTTAAAAAAAAGCTGTTAATTTCGTTCCGATCCAACAGAAAGCCTGGTCGCCAGCACGGAAATTAGTTTGCATCTTACCCTAAGGTAAAACTATTTTGATTATTTCATCTGACACCACTGGAGCAAATTAAATCAAACTTTTTTTAAACAGAACAAGATTTTTGAGAGTTCCGCCAAAAAGTTTGCTCATTTTGCTCCGATCCGACAAAAACGTTTTTGCATATTGTTTAAGCTTTGTTGCATATTGTAAACCAAGTTTTGTACGTCTGCCTGCCAAGGGCAGATGGTTCATTAGCTGCAACATAGAGACTCTCCACAAGAGCAGTTCTGAACGAACCTAATGAAAAACGCAAACCTTGGTGGTGAATGGTATCTACAATGTACTAATTTAAATTTAATACGGGTGGAACCGTAAATAAAACATTTATAATCTAATTTTTATCAAATCAACGATTGATATAAATTTAATAAAACAGTGCTATCAGCACCCCAGTCGGTACTCGACACAACTTTTAAAATATCTAATGCCTTGAGGCATTTATTCTTACCATTTTGATATAAGCGAGTAGGGAAAGTTTACTGTCAAACATTAAACCAAGGAACGTGGCCTCTTTTACAATAGTTATAGTGTTATTGTATAGTTTAAGACCTGGATCCGGGTGCATTTTCCGCTTACAACAGAAATGCATCCCGACTGTTTTAGAGCTTAAAAAATTTAAAACCATTTTCAATTGCCCATTTTTCGATTCTGTTTAGACA
This sequence comes from Modiolus philippinarum, assembly GCA_002080025.1. Taxonomy (NCBI): domain Eukaryota; kingdom Metazoa; phylum Mollusca; class Bivalvia; order Mytilida; family Modiolidae; genus Modiolus; species Modiolus philippinarum. Next base: position 32,322 of record MJUU01030091.1, read on the forward strand.
TACTGTGGAAAGACTTTTATTCGTGGACATCAATTTTCGTGGTTTTCGTAAAAAATACTATTTCGTGGGCACTTAAATTCGTGGTTTTCATCTTTATGTATTTAAACTCAATGGGAAAAATGCATTTCGTTGGGAACTAAATTTCGTGGTTATAGCGAACCACGAAATCCACGAAAATTGGAACCCCACGAACAATAGTACTTTCACAGTAGTTGCAATTGGCGATATACGTTCCTGCTTTTAAAACAATAGCAAATCAAAAAAACTATCCACATTTAATGATCAGTCAATGTCATCTTTTAAGACCTCATCCAAGCTATTTCTAATACTAAGTAATGTAACAGAGGATACTTCCTTGCGGAACATCCATCTCTGGTTCAAATGAGTCAGATAAAGTTGAATTGATTCTGACGTTGAATTCTCGATCCTTGAAAAATTCTCAACAAAATTAGGCAAGCTTCCTCTCAACCAAATATCAAAAAGATATTTCAAAATTACATATTCCATGTAGTATCGTATGCCTTTTCTATGTCTACAAAGATAGACACAACATGTTCTTACTTAAAAAATGCATATATAATGAATGTTTGAAATCGAACAAAATTAATGTGGTCAGACCTTGTAAAAATTCATTTTGGATGTTCGACAGAAGACCGTTCGATTCGAGATACCAAACAAGCCGTTTTTTTATCATCCGTTCCATTGTCTTACAGACACAACAAGTTATTGTTACTGGTCTGTAATAAGATGGTTCGGAATTATCTTTACACGGTTTTGGAATATGAACTACAGTTGCCTGTTTCCACATAGGTGGTGGTTTCCCCGTTTCCCAAATTTTATTTAAAATGTTTAACAGCTTTTCTAGGGTTATTATTGGAATATGTTTGAGAAGTTAGTTGATAATGAACGTCGTCATGGCCACGTGTCGTGTCATGTGCCTTATCCAAGGATTGTTTCAGTTTATCCATCGAAAACAATCTGTTGTATTCCTTTGGATTTTTAAATTTAAAGTGAAGGTTGTTTCGTTCTTTTTGTTCTTTAATTTTCTCAAAAGTTTCTTCCATTTTGTTTTCGATATATATCTTTTTAAGAAATAAAATATCTTGTCCGTTTTTAACATGATGGACATTAGCTTTTCTATTTTTACCCTTGATTTTTTGTACCATATTCAATACTTTATTCTTAGGGGTATGGCAATTCAATTTGAAACAATGTTATGCAAATAATTGCGTCATCTTTGTTTCAAGGTTCTTCGCGCTTTTGCACGAAAAACGCAAAACTTGAGAGGATTGTCCGTCGTTGGATGTTAATCGAAAGGTTGCTCTGCCTTTTTACGATGTTTCAAAGCATCATCGCAGTCATCGTCAAACCAAGATTTCCCAGGCCGTTTTGGGTTTTCCGAGGTTTTCGGTATACATTTATCTGCTATGGAAAGTATTTTTTTCAATAGACTGAATAGACTTAAGGAATCAGGAACATCTTCAAAAAATTCCGATTTAAAATCATATCTACATAAATTTCAAAAAGTGTCCAATTAGCTTTATCAAATTTAAAGTGTCATGGCTTTTCTCCAGTAGTAGAATAAAGATGTTCAAGGATTATTAGAAAGTGATCACTACAACATAAATAATCTTCTACTTTCCAAGAGAAATCCAAAAGTAGATTGATTGATTGAATATTGTTTAACGTCTACTCAGCAATACTTCAGCTATATCAAGACGAGAACAAGTTTGTTAATAAATAAATCTTTGGGGTATGGAAAGGGTCATGGGACGGGAAATTCTGACTGCCACTGGAAAAGTAGGGTGAAATCGTCAAGGGCGGGGAATTTAGCCGATCACCTACGGACCACCCCAAAAAGAGCTTACTACAAGGGTTCTTTAACGTGCAGGAAGCGTGGCATTTCTTCCAACACGTGGACCTGAGTTTACATCCCATCCGAAAGAAGGGTTGTGTATTTATTAATCCCGCACAACCAAGGAATGGGTCCTATTTCTATATCCCGGGACCCTCGGGGTCAGCCTCCGTTTAGGAGGGGTCACACCCCGCAAGCCGGAGATACTAGGTCCTATTTCTATATCCCGGGGTTCCCTCGGGGTCCACCAAAAGTAGAGATGAGCTAGTTATAGTTAGGCCTTTAGCTGAGTATGCCCAATTTCCAGAATGCAAATAAGTGTTTAACCCGTCATAAAATCTACATAAACTTTTCTGTGACATTATGTCTTCAATCGTTTTACCTTTGTCATTTAACGCAGACTTACCCCAAAGTGGATTGTGAGAATTGAAATCGCCCTTTATCATAAATAGGGAGGGCAGTTGGTCGGTGAAGTTTTTAAGCTGACTCAGACTGGGGTTGAAATTCGGTGGTAAATATACAGATCATATTGTGATCGTTTTACCTAAAGAAATTCTCACTGCAACAGCCTGAAGATCGGTATTTAGATCAACATTACTGTGAACAATATTGTTGTTGACAAGACTAGTAGAGCCACCAGCAGCTCGTTCATTCTCAGCTGTAGAGAGAGTAGTTCTGTACATTTTACGTATCATTTTTTTCTCATTTGCGTTTCCTGAAGACAGAATGCCACAGGATTAATAAAGTAATTTCAATAAAATTGATCTTAAAACCTCGGCAATTCCATCGAATTATATTGTCCATTTTAGACGTATTGGTGATATATTGCACTTGTGAGCACTTGTGACAAACAGAGGGATGACACGATTGACCACTAACGGACGAAGACCTACTGTGTGTTCGTTCATTTGCGAAGTTGTTTTCTGTTTCTGTATCCATCTGATCTAAAAAAAGTTACCAAAATGACAGTATTCCAGTATGGTCTGAGGCGTGGATCAGATTTTTCAGGTATACCCTTGTCTTCGTCTGAAGACAGGCTTTTACATCTGTTAGAAGTGCTAATTGCCGAGTTGGACTTGTGTCTATTTGCGCTTTTTAGTGTTTTTTTTTTTTCATTATATTTCTTTAACTTCCTGCATTAGAAAGCCATTCTGCAGATGTCTGTTCTTTGGCTCTGGTAAATTTAGAGGCAGTCTTTATATTTGTGGTTTTAGAAGTTGTTTGAACTTTGAAAGGAGATTTGGACAGAGATTGCGATGATTGTGCTTTTTTAAATTGATGCCTGTTAAAAGTTTGGAGGAGTGACGATTTTTTCTTTTTAGCTTTGGGATTTGAGTGTCCATTGGCCAAGTATATTTTGTTTGGGTTTCCACATGCGAGGAGTTAGTTATTTAAGGTTGTCTGCGTATGTAGATGTTGCCCTTGAAGATGTGTTTGATGAGGAAATTTGTTGACGTGTTTCTTTGAACGAAATGTTTTTTCTCCAAATGTTTTTCTCCGTTTTAAGTTCTAAAATCTCCTTTTCTTTGATATACAGTGGACAATTCCATGAGGAGGCCATATGAATACCGCCGCAGTTTTCACATGCGAGGAGTTAGTTATTTAAGGTTGTCTGCGTATGTAGATGTTGCCCTCGAAGATGTGTTTGATGAGGAAATTTGTTGACGTGTTTCTTTGAACGAAATGTTTTTTCTCCAAATGTTTTTCTCCGTTTTAAGTTCTAAAATCTCCTTTTTCTTGATATACAGTGGACAATTCCATGAAGAGGCCATATGAACACCGCCGCAGTTTTCACATTTTTTGTATTACTACATTCGGTGCCCTGATGCCCCTCTTCTCCACATTTAAAGCATTTCAGCTTGCCCCTTTATTGTTTACTGAATTGACCAAACTTTTGGCAAGTGAAACATCTGACAGGTTTTGGTAGGAATTTGTCCACTTTTATACCAAAGGGGCCAATTTTCAATGATGTAGGAGGAATTGAACTTTTGATTGTTAAAAGAAAAGTATTGAGTCTCATAATACCTCGACTGCTATTGAGAGTTCTGTAAGAGATGCCAAAACTTTGAGCTCTAAAATGTTGGTTATGTCTAATAAATTTTCACTTTGAGATTTTGAAAAAGATTCAATAAGTAAATCACCTGATTGCATTCTGGAAACGTTTTTCGCTGTTCCAAAAATGTTTTGAATGGTCTTTTGTATACCAATGAATTAATTTTTTATCTTTGTTTATCTGGTGATTCAGTCAACACAACGAATTTTCCAACTGTGTTTTTTTTTGTCTGATTTTCTTTTTTTTTTTTATTTGAACGGGTTTGTTTTGAGGGTCTTGTATTGCCATGTAGTAAGAAGGAGATTTCACCATCTTGTCATCCACCCACCACGGTGATACTTTGATTCTAAGGATCTCCACCAAAAATCATCAAATATTCGAAAGATGGTATACTCACGTGGAGCGTACTACTTGATAGACTCATGAGCCACGACTTTCTCCAGTACCACGTACACTGTATTGAATCAAAACAAAATTGTCACACTAGTTAGCTTAAACTCAAGTTGGAAAAATATAATGGAGGGCTTGGCGTGACCAGTCAATTGATCGGACGGGCCAATTCGCCCTCCTGTTTAAATGATATCAGATGATATCAGAGCCAAAGTAAGATATTGATCATGTATTCTCAGCCCTACGGTATTTAATGACTTAACGGGAGTCTGAACACGGCACCTACCAGGATCTCTGCAACCATCGACACGGGTCTGGACACACGGCAAACGTGTCGCCTCTTTTAGGAAGACTTATACTTCAACCTCAGACTATGCTGCAGGTATATTCATCAGCCGAAACCACATACGGCGGTTTAAAAGCTTTAAAACGTTTCATTAATGACCTACAGGCATTCGCAGGTAAGGCACGAATTTGACTGAACGGAATAAAAAGTAATGCTCTTTGTTGATCTTTTTACTATACAAAAAAAAGGAAATTGGGTCAATGTCCAGGAAACAAAATCCCATCTCCTTTAGAAACAATTCTACATGTTTATACTACACAAACGAAGTCGATATTAAAATCAGTCTTACGCTGTCCGTCCGTCTGTTGATATTTTTGTTCAAAAGTGATCTCAGATTTGTTTTTCGGATGTTACCGCAAGATTATGTACAATCTAAACATGTAACCTGATATTGTGAGATTTTATAAGCAAATTGTAAAAAAAGTTATTTTGTACTTTGAAAAAAAATCGACCATGGCAATTTTGTAACGTCTAAAGAAAAAGAATTTTTTTAAATTTCTATTGCAAATTTCTAGAAAAAATTTGTCCATTGAAATTTATAACTATATATTAAAATATCTTTTAAATTAAGATTCTTTATACACTGTATTAATTCTAAGTCTAAACAAAGTGTGTTGATTTTGTGATACATCTTCTCGACGCAAGCCTTAATCCATGAAAACTTTTTGACATAACTATTTGTCTCCAGATAATTTTGATTTTTTTCAGCATGGAACGAAGTACGACTCCCTGCAATTGTTGGCCTCTAGCTCTTTCGAAATCGTCTACTAATTTAAAGTGTGTGTTTTCTGTCATATAGCATATTTGTTATCAGACTGTTATTTTGGATCTGGATCTATTCACATACAGATTTGTTCTATGGAAGGCTTATTTAAAAATTAATTCAAGAGAACATTACATTCAAGAAATTCAAAAACTGCTAGGTCACGCATAGTTTCTGCCATTTTTTCGTTACTTTTGAAATTATTCGGCACCTTGACATTATTGATAGATAAACAATGACATTGTCACAATTTTGAATAGACATTTTCAGTCAAATATACAGGAACATCCTCCTGACCGAAAATGTATACTATCAAATAATAATCTTCAAGAAAATACACAAGGAAATCTTATGTCCGATACTCCCTCGCGTCATTTTTCTTTGTTAAATTAACCAAAACCTACAAAAAATCAATTAGAAATACCACCATCTTTGACTTCATCAGACCAGTGATCGAATCTAAAACCGCCAGCACTCAAAACGATCAACAGAAAACATAAATTGAATAAATCTGTTAATCATATAACATTTTGTGAATAAAACAGAATATACATTCATTTCGATGGCTTGTTTTTACCCTCAATGAAACTCAGTTTAATGGCAAATAAAAACTACATAAAATATTAAATACAGGAGTTTGTCTTTTATTGCAGTGTTGAGTTGGTAAAACGATTCCCCGTGGTAGAGATGTATGCTCTTTATTTTTCTTAGTATGGTGTACTTGTACATGAGATAATATCTCATGTGTACACTTTGTTCAATTACTATTATCTAAATTTATATCTAAATTTATGTAAATTCTAAAACCTAAGGATTAACTCCCTCCATCGTAGTTCTGTCCTTAGCTATATTTGATATTACTGATTATTCGGATTTCGTTTGGTCTTATGCATTTTAAACAATTTTTGAAATTATGGATTTCCTTTGTTTGGGTTCTAGTGCTGCTGATGAGGAATTAATTTCCGAAATGACCATACAGCTCATTAAAATTATTGCAGTTGGAGTTAACATATGTGTTATGGTCTCATGTTCATTTACTCCATATCATTTCATAAAATACAACAAAGATTCAGAAAAGAGAAAATTGTAGCTTAAAACAATTACAAGTCAGATTAAAAACAAATGGAGACATGATGACATGAATAAAACAATAAAACAGAAATAAACAAGAACACAACAAAAACAAAGCACGAGCAGTATGAATTCCACAAAAACTGGATTTATTATCAGGCGCTTTGGAAAGATATCATTATCTTCTCCACGTGTGTTTACCGGTCATGCTGCCAGTGAAAAGTCCAATTTAATTTCATTGTCGGTGTTTTTCATTTCGATACTTTACTCTAGATCCAGTCAAAATATCTAGACTGTCAAATCATGTTGACTACCACAAAAAATCTTTGTGACAATTGCAACAGTAGATGCCAGTAACTTTGCTGTATTAGTATGAAAAAGAAAGGAAATGGGGTAAACGTCAAGGAGACAGCATCCCATATCCAGGTTAAAACGACCCAAAATAAAGCATCTAGGGGGTCACCGTACGATATTCAACACAGGGAGGAACCTCACACCATATAGCAAGCCCTATATGGCCCCAAAAAGGTAAAAAAGTGAATAAATCAATGGAAACAAACCACATCATGTTCGGGACAGTGAAAACCGGAAATATCTAGCACGCCACTTACAAAGCAGACAATTCCAGAAGGGAGTTGGATATAACAAAGTCCCTTAAAAATACATTTATCAACAAGATTGATATAAAATTTGGACCAGATAAATCAGGATTGCAGTAATTTAAATAATACCGAAGTAACTGTTTCGACAACTTATGTCTCTTCACATTCTTTATTTTGTTATTTATTCATACGTCTTCCAGATTTGACTACCGAATTTGACATTTTCCCGGATTGAATCACCCACAGTGTGACGGGTGCTGTTAACAGAGCAGGACATGCTTACCCTTCCGGAGCACCTGATGTCACTCTCAGTTTCACTGGAGTTCACACTGTGAGTGCATTTGTACTGAATATTGTAATTTCTGGTTCTGTGCTTTGTATCTGTCTAACGTCATTGTTTTTGTATCTAACGTCATTGTTTTCTGTGTTCTCGTTTTTGCCCTGTCTTTGGACTTCGATTTTTGTGAATTTCTCCCCTTTGTTCCTTTGGTATTCTACTGCCGTTGTTTCAATACATATCTAATAACATTTAGAAGACCATGAACCAAATATGAAAGCAAATAAAGAACAAATAATGAATAGAGTGTAAATCCGAAGCCAAAGTCTGCGACGGAGAGTAATATGTACAAGGAAATACTCATTGGTTTAAACAAATGATTGTTAATAAACAAGAACAGAAAGATGCATAAAAGCTATAAATTTAGATAATACCGAAGAAACTGTAAATTGAGTTTTTGCAGCTGGCCCTTTTGTCGATTTATGTGTTTTCAGTACATATCTAATTAAATTCTGAAGACCATAAATCAAACATTTAAGCTGATAGAGAACAAATAAGAAATGGGATCTAAATCGAAATCCGTATTCAGCTACGGAGAGAGATATGTACTAGGACATATTTCTTGGTTTGAAAAAATCATTTCCAAAATTTAGATGTCTCTTCAGTGCAATTAATAAAATTATTTCCAAGGTCATGAACAGAAAGATGTATTCAAGCTGTCAGAGAACAAGTAACGAATATCAACAGAAGGCCATCCTGAACAGGCGTCAACTGGTAATGAACATATTTGCAGGGAGGGGTTTGCGCTCTTTATGTTAGACAAACAGACAATTCAACAATGAAATAGATTATCTACCATTTTTTATTTTTAAATTGACTCAAACCCAGTATCATTACATGGTTATCTTAATTCTTGTGAACTAAGGATAGCTGACACGAGGAAAATGACTTTTTTGTTCTCTTTATACTTGTCATTTGAATTGTGTAGATTGCAAGTAGTTTTTTTCACTTTACTTTCCTAGTCATCATTGTTGTAGATTTCATGGAGTATTAATGTCCTTTCCAATGTTTCCAGTTTATGCCATCGGCCTATGAACTATATTATCCTTTCAGATAAAGGCCGTTCAAGTTTGAGTTGTGACAACTGGTGTTCCATCATGCTCCTTTGAATGAATTTGCACAGTTGGCGCTGTACTTATCATTGTCTCTGTCCATTGTCGAGAATGGTGACCCATTAGCATATCCCAAACTATCTCCTGTGAAGTCAAAGAAATATTTTTACAACAGTAATCACAACAACGTGTGTAATACAAAACGCGATTAGATTTTACTTGATGGAAAAAAATAAGTAAGTGCCTAACTCATTCAGTTGGTTCATTCAATATTTTGCATGTGTTTTGATGAAAATACACATATCATGTATATCAGAGTTTATGACTTATAAATATCAGTACTAGGAAATGTTATCTATCGGTACGTTTTAGACTTATAATATCAATCTCCGAACCAAAGGTGCACAGCTCTTCTATCGTCAGGCTATCGCTCTGCCACAACAGAGGTTTTCTCAAAATATGTGATTTTTATGACGCCATTATGTGTAATACGTCAGAATGTGTATGACGTCATAGTGGAAAGAGCGTTTGTTAATCCAATAAAGAGAAAACGATGTAGCAGACGGGAAAAGGCTATGAACCTCTGTTTCGGAGATCGCCATTTATCGTATGTAAGACCAAACTAGATAATTTAATCGTGTAAGAATGAAAAAAAATATCTCGCATATTATCAATACAATTTTGCAGTCTTGATATTTTGAAAATTGAAAACTTGTCATATCTTAATTTAGGAAAACTTAAAAAAACAAAGGAGTATCTCCCCCTGCACAGTTCATTCCATAGCTTATTTTGGCTTCTCCTTTTAGATCCTATTGGTAATTTGTTCTCCATCAGCTTTTACCCATGTCTTCATCTATGAATGGAATTCACCTTCCCGCTTTTCCCGATTGGTGTCGCTGCTGCACTATCAGGTAACTCGCGGGAAAAGTTGTATTTCACGCATGTTCAAAAAGTGTTCTTGTGCGTGAATTTTCCCGGTATCACGACGTCACAGAACAAAACCCGATAGTGCAGTGGCGACACCGGACGGGACAAAAGATGGAAGGTGCATTCCATTGTGAAAATTTAATCAACAAATGAAATGAGAGACAGATTAGTATAAATTATTGATGACATTGTTAATATATGTTGTTTATCTTGTTTACATATATGTTAGCGCACTCCTTGAAGTTAAAATTGTGTGTGAGTTTGGGTTTGCGTGAAAACTATATATATCCTCTATGATAGGGTTATTGCATGAATATTGTGGAATATTATCCTGAGTAAAATTTTATATTGCACGAGCTTGCGAGTGCAATATTTATTCTACGAGGGATAATATTCCCAATATTCATGCAATAACCCTTTTATTGTATAGCAACGCTAAAATGTCTGTTAAAATTTTGGTTGTCAATGACGTCATGAAATTTCGGTCATATTTGCACTAGTGTAATATGATGGAAATTTATTGCACGCTTACATTTGGTTGCTTTTTTAGGAAAATATTTTGTTGCTACATTTGTATACAATAATATACAATTAAAGCCTATTGATGAGGTAAATGCAGACATTTATTGACATGAGAAATGGATATTGACCGAGGACGAAGTCCGAGTGTCAATATACTTTTTCTCGTGTCAATAAATTTCTGCATTGACCGAATTCAATAGGCTACAATTGTTTTATTATTTTCCATGTTTTCCAAATGTTATTTTTATAGCTTTTATTGCCTCACAACTTTTAAATCAACGACATGAATCTAACAACCATGCATAAAATTCTAATTAGTGTAACTAGAAATTGACACATCCTGTGTTATACAACCTAAAAACAGCAGATCAATATTTCAAAATAAAGTTTTTGCCAACAGTGTTCCTTATTTTTGTATTATTGCTTTTGTTCAATTGAGAGTTTTTCAACTGAAATTACGTGGGATCAAATAAATATAGACTAGAATAGCAAATCATATGTAAGAAATCATTATTTTTAATCATTTAATTTTAATTATCCATCTTTATTACAACTCAGCTCGGCTTTTACCCCTGATACAGTGGCGGATTTAGGGGGGTGCCCGGGTGGGCCCGGGCCCCCCTAGGACGGAAAATATTTAAAATTCCTAGGGGTTTTAAAAAAAATGGGTTCAGGACCCCCCTTTTGAAAAAAATATTGGTCGGGCCCCCCCTTAGCAGAAAGTCTGGATCCGCCACTGCCCTGGCATTTAAATTGATTGTTAAACTGGCTGATCTATTTTAGCACAAAGTCAATCAGTATAGTCAATTCCACGTTTTATTGACAACTCTTAGAAATATACATATGTTAAACTGGCTGATCTATTTTTAGCACGAAGTCAATACGTAAAGTCAATTCACGTTTTATTGACCACTCTTAGAAATATACATAATCATGTGACCACCTTTTAACAAATCACAGCACTCTAAAAATATATGAAAATAATAATAACTCATATATTTGTATTTTGAAACATGGAATATGAACAAAAAATGCATCAGGCCACGAAAAATTGATATTTCTCTCATTGGATTCTAATCCTGTATTTCATATCAGTAACAAAAAAATATATCAAAATATATATGTTGTGCAATGGCCACAAATTAACTATAGAACAAAATAAAAATGGTATAGTTGGAACGATTAAACACTACAAATCACAAAATATACAAAGTAAAAAAACATCTTAAAATGACAAAATTTGAAAAAACGAGTGCACAAAATCATAGTCCAGGTACCTGGCCAAAAAAGAAAAAAAAGACGTAAATTACAACAATCATAGTCAACCGACATGGCAAAGGAGCGAAAAGCAAAGCAAGAGGTTATTTGTTTGAAATTAAACTGTAAATATGAAGACTAAAGCTGCATGTTTCATAACATTTTTACTGTATCACCTTTAACAGAATAATGAATAACACTACGTTTTGGACCGGTTTTAAAGTTAAAAATTTCCTTTTTCAGTTAAGTGTAAAACCTACGGGAATTTTGTGTAAACCCTAAGCCTTTAATGTCTGTTGCTTCATCACCATATTTCGTCTGTTTTAATTATGTATACGTTCTTATCATGTCTTTCAAGTAACATCAACTAATAAATGGAAAATTAATTATAAACGACGCAACAAACAGCAAGTCATTCCAACATAGCGCACTAATGGCATAGAAACACCAAACACAATAATTTCAAGGTTCTTACAAAAATCAGTAAAATTTGTTATCACATGAATTAAATATTAGCTTTTAAATGGTAAACGTGCATGTGTAATTATATCAATAATTTCAGATGAATGATTGGTATAAATGTATGAAACCACCAATTCATTTCTTGATTATTTTCAACTAAAATTTTGGACTTTCCAACCTCTCTAGATAATTTATCTTCAGTTTAAACTTCCAAAGATCACGTATTTTCTGAAAGATACATACCTTTTCTACATAATATCAAACTTTTGTCATACATTTAAAGCCTTGTAAAAGATTTCCAGAGTGTCGAGGAAAGTCGTCTATAAATACATATTAATACATATAATGAAGACGCAAAATTGCACATAAAAAATCCATGGAAAATCTTCTCCATTAAGTAATAAAAAGTGCCTAATTGACCTTGCTTTTAAAATAAACCTGAGATATTAATGTTTATTTGGGTGTGTCATAAATAGTTTAAAAGGCGCAAGAAAATTTAGATTCTGAAGACTTTACATGTTCCAATCTCTGATTGGTTGAGTTGGTTGGTTGATACCTAAACTAAGAAACGGTTACGAGTTGGGATTATGCACAAAATTAAAATACAAAAAATACCGAAGTTGCATAAAAAAACAGTAGATTTCGTTATGCTGTACACGTGTTTTAAAGAGTAACATCTCATCAGCAGCAGTAAAATCAAATTATATGGAATGCCACAATCCAAAAGTAGTCCAGAAAGAAGTACTAATTTCCAAAAATATCTAAATAGGAAGCCAAATCCAGTACCAAGGACATTTACCGAGTGCCATACACCGAATGAAGCCTCTGTATTTTTAAGTGATTTGAATTTTGATAATAACAGTAAATTTCTATAACACGCAAGGTAAGATTTTCATGTCAGGCAAGTCTTACTATTGGGCTGGTGAATACCCTCTGGGACCTCTGGTCAACTAGCAGTGACATCGGCCCAATGGTTCAAAATACAAAAAAAAAATACCGAAGTTGCATAAAAAAAGTAAAATAAACAGTAAATTAAATTAAACAGTAACCTTTAACGACGATGAAAAAGGCACAGCAGTGTAATTTACTTCCGAAATTAAATAAACAAAATGAATATATCTTAGTTAATTCACTTCATCATCTTAATCTCTGATTTTCAAATTATTTGCGGCAAATATTCAAACTACTACTATCGGCACCACATGAACAACAGTTGTTCAATAAACTCCTAAACTCCTTCTCTTAGTCTCGAAATCCATTCTCGTATTCTGACCAGCCTCTTTAAAAATCTGTTGTACCGTCCATGCTCCTCTGAAACACCTGTGAAAACCAATAACAAAGAGTGTATTGCTTATATTTATACAGAGAGCTGCCTTAATTTTTTTCGGAAGGACTACCGGTAAAATATCCAAAGTTAGTAGACGAAATAATTTTCACATGAGTTCAGACTTGTTATTGTATATCGCAGCCAAAGGTCTAAATGTTCGTCTCTTGGGTAATTTAGATGTTAGGATTGATTGATTGATTGATTGATTAATTTCATAGCTGAAAATAATAATGTAATAATAGCTGAAAAAAAAATTTACGATAACTTGTATTTGTTTTGCTTTTATTGCTTAAGATTAAATATATCTACATTACAGCTATATCTAGATTGAGTGTGTGTAAATCAGAAATAGGGATATAGAACATATATAAAGCCGTAAGGATTTGTATTATTACAAACTGGTAAAGATTAAAAACTTGATACTGAAGTGTGATTTACAAAAACAAAAAAGACTTAAATGACAGTGATTGTAAGAGCACTTATGTTTGGTGACGATCCCACATCAAAAACCAGAAAATATCATTATGTAAACAGTTAATTAAAAGAACAGACTGGTCAATACCTTAGCGACATACATATACAATCAATCACCACCTTTATTTTCACGTGAATATTATCTTTGGAGCTAAAATGGCGTTTCAATTTTTCGTTCAAAACACTATAAATGAGATAATTTGATACATGTAACTGGATATCTAAGTTTAATCATGCTCCAAATTGTTGTCCTTGTGTGACAAGTAAACACATAAATACACAAGCCAATAAGGAAAAGTTTAGTTTTGACCGTAAAAATAGCGTTTGTTCGATGCATAAATTCCGTTTGAAGATAGATCATTGTTGTTGTTACTGGTAAAACACCTCTTAGAACTCGGATGTGTATTTCACGCAAGATTTGTGTATGTAGCAGTTTTAGTTTGGATACAGGCAAGACTGACCAATTTTATGACACTTGACATATGAATTTCAATAAATCTGGAATAATTCGCAACAAATCAATTTCATTCAGTGTGTTTTCCTTAAAGATTAGGGTTTTGTCGATGTTAATGTCATTCTGAAGACGGGCGTTTATTCGGGAACTTTTCGGCCAGATTTTCTGATAATCTTTCAAATTTTGAAATCTTGAGTTTTTGTTGTCATTTCAGAAAAAAGTCCCAATGGCTGTCTGAATCCAATTAGGTAATGCCTTATTGGATTCATTGACTGTAAAAAATGTCCTAATAATAATTTCCAGTATACTCATTTCGTGTTTCTCTTGCTATTTGTTATTTGATATCAGTAAACTTTGGTATATATATATATATATATTTATAAGGAAACTACCCCTTTACATCGGGGGCAACCCCTACCAACATGCATTAAAACAATTTTAACAATATATTCACAATGTTAAAAGTAAGAATTATAGTAACAGTTGGTTCATTATCATAATAATGTCAATATATTAAAATCATACACACACACACATGTAAAATATAATGTCATAAGATTATATGAATTGTTTGTAAAAAATTATAACGCAAATATCATGATAAAAGTATCAATGATCATAAAAATATAACAGACCCATTTGTAGGAAGACAGAGCCAATTGAAACATCTCGAATTTTTAGCGTTCGTTACTGTACACAAAATTACGAAACGATTTGAAGCAGATCAGCTCGTTCTACCATTATATGGTCGAGAAACTTTTTACATTCATAATCTATTTTCTTGTTAAGTTCATGATCGCAAGGTCGCCTAATAAAAATTGTAATTGATTAAAGGGTGACAACTCTGAGATGCAAACGCTCGCAGTGGAAAACAAACATTCACAAATATTTGATAACACTTCTTTGCGCATTTGTTGATACGCTTGGCATTCTAACAAAACATGTGTTATTGTTTCAGGTGTACTTAGATCGTAGAGCTGGCACTTATCCGATTCTTTTAATTTCATTCTTGATAAAGTAGAATTGACGGGGAGACAATTTAATCTTGCTAAAAGTTTTAATTTTGACTGTCTAAAGTCGTCAATATTAGATAAATAAGGCTGTCTTCCTTTTATAATTACAAAACTTTTGTAATTGTCCAAAGACCCTTTTCCCATTATTTCAGCATTTATCATTTCAAATGACTTTCTTCCGAAAAAATTATTTAAAGTTTTTAAATTTACATGTCCGTCAACGTAATGTGGGAGACCAGATGCCGTAAGAGTATCGTTTATGTACTCTAAGTATCCCCAACAGTTCGCGGTTGATTATTTTAGCTCTTTCATAACTATCTTACAGAGATGACTGTCAGGTAAAGAGTTAAACCGTGCAAAATAATATATTCTCTGTCTATCCATAAAATTATTGATGGGCTCCCAACCGAATTCGGAAAGGAGAGCGCATTTAGGGATATTCATCTTTGCATTTAATATCACTTTACCTACTTGATATTGAAAACTTTCAAGCGTTCGATGAAGGGAACCATACGGAACAACCATACGTTATTGGTGGCCTCACTACTGAAGTCCATAGAGCATCGCCGAAATTAGAACGATTAAAGTAACCATGTTCCCTGAGGACCCTTATAAGGTAATTTAATTTTTTTTTTGTGATATTTTCTTTAACATATTTTTCTAAATGGTAGGTTATCTGAAGTGTCCCGGAAAAATATATTCCGAGGAATCTGTATTCATTTACTTCTTCCAAATAATCATCACCTAAACAACATAATTTTTCTTTGTCCAATTTTTTCCTCAACCACTAAAACTTTTTTTTTCAGAAAAAAAATAATTTTCTGTATTCCGAGGCATAATTATTCCCATCTGTAATTTTGGGTTAAAAGTCGTCACTTATATTAATTTTAAATCATTTTAAGGGAATTTGAAACTCCTTGAACGATTTTCGCAATAAAAATTATATGACAGCAAATTTAACTCGCAGCTTTCAATATAATAGTTGTTCTAGAAACTGGTATTATGTATATCGAAGAAGTGGTTTTACCTTTTGTTGCGAAATTCGAATCCGATTATCCATCAAAAAGCTAGAAAGTATCATTACTTGTTACTTGTTACTTGTATTTAGTTATTTGTTACCACTGGGTCGATGCCTCTGCTGGTGGACTGTTAGTCCCCGAGGGTATTCACCAGCCCAGTAGTCAGCACTTCGGTGCTGACCCGAAAGCCGATTTTATTTCGAACCTTGCAATATCTAAAATGTTAAAATTTTGTTGAAAACTAAGGAGTATCTCCCTCATGCAAAGCGCTGTCCTTAGATAATTTTGGCTTTATATTTAGATCATATTTGGGTATTTGTTCTCTATCAGTTTTTTAACATATTTGATTTTATGGTCTTCCAAACGTTTTCATTTTATCTGCACTGAAGAGACATAAGTTGTCGAAATGCGCATATGCAGAAAATAAATTCACAGTGGCTTCGGTATTTAGTTATTTGCCTACTGATCAGGCCTATCATCATGCGACATTTTATATCTATACATTTTCATATGTTTCGTTAGTGAAACCCCTAAATGTTGGTGGTGCTTTACTTTTGGCGAAATATCGATGTGCTTACTTTGACGAATTGTATAGTATTTTTGCCACCTTGAAAATCTGTAGAGGAAAGAAAACACTATTCGTCTGATTTCCCCCCTCATTCGACAACTGTTGTGAGCATTTGATTACAGTAATATCGTATCGAAGACTTACAGTACAAATGTTCCTGACCTGAACAAACGGGTGACAAAACCCGTTCATTCCAAGCAGGATAACTATTGAAGAAACGGGTGATAAAATGCATTCATTCCAAGCAGGATAACTATTGAAGAAACGGGTGATAAAACCCATTCATTCCAAGCAGGATAACTATTGAAGAAACGGGTGATAAAATGCATTCATTCCAAGCAGGATAACTATTGAAGAAACGGGTGACAAAACCCATTCATTCCAAGCAGGATAACTTGAAGAAACGGGTGATAAAACCCATTATCCCGGATGGGCTAAAGGCATAACCAACTATATATATATAGTGTATTGGCGGTATTTGGCCACAGCTTTGATAATAAAAAATCATTCATAAATGCATATATAAGTTAAATATATAAATAATATAAGATATTCACTGTTCAAGATATAGATAATATAAGATATTCACTGTTGAAGATATAGATATTATATAAGATCAATTAAAGATTGTTCATTCCATAAATGAAACGAACTAGTTGCCGCAGATTGCGTAAATGGCAACTAATAAATCAACATTCACATAAATAAATTTGCATATATAACGCCACCGTGGGATACACAGATGGCAGGTGAAAGAATTAATTTTGAACCACCGTGGGATACACAGGTGATGAGTCCGAAACCCCTTAACATGTTCTTATCTAAGTGAATAATACAGTCATCTGGCATGTCCTTGAAGCAGCGAATTATGCCTTCACCGCTATTCACAGTTATCTTATCATCTTTTATTTAATGGCACTATAATTGATGTTCTGAATTTTGAAATTTTTCTTCACTGGCGTAATTTGAATATTTCTTTGACTCAGATCATCCGTACTGTGGACGAGGTTAATATTTACTTATGCAGAAAAGAAATTAATTGTGATCTGCAAAGCAAAAGTTTAGCAATTCTTATATACATAAACTGCATATGTACGGTCAGACTGAGTTGTTCATCTCCAACTGCTGTAGAATACGACTCCGAATAAATTGAAATCCAGCATTAATACTTTCCAATTGCTGACACCGCATCATAAAGACACGGACGCTAATCCATATGAATTAATCCCAAGTTTGTATGCAAATAGCGTTGAAGTTCGAATTCATTAAAGTTGCAAAATTTTGACTATACTCAGTATATAGCAGAAGTACAAACTTGACATAAAGCCAAAATTGTATATATATATATATATATATGTATGTATTTATATCATATGCCGGTTGTGGATCCCTGCTGGACGAAATTGTAACTTCACGGATGTCTGTGTTTGTAGCATATGTAAAACAGATGAAGTTTTCGAACCCATACGAAACATATTTTTGAACTGTTAAAAATGACGGAACTGGTCCATTCTTTTACCTGAAAAATATAAAAAGAAAAACCCAGAAGAACCAATTCTAGTATAAAGTTGAGAGTAGGGAGGGAGGGATTTTGAATCAAGCAGACACGTTTCAGTACCAAGCCATTTCCATGCGTGACGTCACGGGAAAAACGTCAGTGACATATCTAAAGACCAATAATCAATACCCACCGCGATAACCAAATTTAAGTACATGACTTAAATTTTATTATCCCGGATGGGCTAAAGGCATAACCAACTATATATATATAGTGTATTGGCGGTATTTGGCCACAGCTTTGATAATAAAAAATCATTCATAAATGCATATATAAGTTAAATATATAAATAATATAAGATATTCACTGTTCAAGATATAGATAATATAAGATATTCACTGTTGAAGATATAGATATTATATAAGATCAATTAAAGATTGTTCATTCCATAAATGAAACGAACTAGTTGCCGCAGATTGCGTAAATGGCAACTAATAAATCAACATTCAGATAAATAGATTTGCATATATAACGCCACCATGGGATACACAGATGGCAGGTGAAAGAATTAATTTTGAACCACCTTGGGATACACAGGTGATGAGTCCGAAACCCCTTAACATGTTCTTATCTAAGTGAATAATACAGTCATCTGGCATGTCCTTGAAGCAGCGAATTATGCCAACTTGACGGTGTGAGCAAGGAACTTGGCTACACTGTCAACCGCCAAAAAAGGGCGGATTCGCTGTAAGCTGTGAGCCAAATACGCAATTAAGATAATAATTGGTATGTAATTTGTAAGATATTCACAACAATATGCATCAAAATTTAAGTTAAAACATTATTAATTAAATTCATTGAGATAATAACATTGGCTTTGTTAATATCTGTGTTTTGGAAAATCTGTAATAATTGCAACTTTGACCTTAACCTTTGAACTTGAACGTCACCAAGCATTAGTAATTTTTCTAGTAATTTGTCCATTGTTTCGTGTTTTTGTTGTTGCTGTTGCTGGTGCTAGTATTTTTATTTTGTTTTAATCTTGTGTGAACATTTGGTAGCATGTACATACCATTATATGTTTGATCTCCCTTTGTTTATAATCTAAGTAAAAACTTTACACGTTGTGTGTAAAACGATCAGCTACAATGCTTAACGGCTGTAGAATAGTTTGCGATTTTCCCATGAATATTTTTTTTGTATTAGTCTCACGCACATCGACTCAATGGCATCTTTGATCAAGTAACGATACTAATAATGTATACTCCGAACTGAAAACTATTTTTTATATTGCAATCAAAAGATTTGATGACATACATTCCCGAAAATTTTACAGCTTCAGTTATATTGCGAATTCTGAACCAACGCCATAAATCAATTATTTATACTATAACTAATCCGAGATTCTGATTATCGCAAAATATTCAACTAATGATCGAATAACGCAGTAATTCACGAATGCGCGCAGCGCATGAGTGAATTACAATGTTTTCGATCATGAGTTGAATATTTTCGATAATCAGAATATAGGATTAGTTATTGTTTTTATTATATAGATCTTATTCTGTAATATTTGATGGTTTATTTTAAGATTCATTGCATGAACTAAGTTTTCTATATTAATCCGCTGAGACGTTTACTTAACAACGACGTTGACAACGTCTATTGTGACGTCACTTCCTAGAGTGAAATTATGGAAAATAATTTCACAGTTAATTATCACTTTTAATTCACTGAGAAATTTCAATCTTTCACCGCAATCTATATAATAATTTAGTTTAAATGTCACATTAGTCTTTCTTATAAACCACCATAAGAGTTTAATAAACCCTTTGTGCTACATTAAAAGTACCCTGTTGTCAGGAGATTATAAAATCCAATAGGCCTATTGCATTCAACTCAACTTGTCTTGTATAGGTTAGATCCTCCGTCGTCAAAAGCACTCCAATTAAAGATTAATACTTGCCTGAAATATATTGCTCAGTTACAACATAATGACATGACATGTTTGCTACTCAAATTCTTAAAATTATCCTCAAAACTGTAA
The DNA here is from genome assembly GCA_002080025.1 of Modiolus philippinarum. Taxonomy (NCBI): domain Eukaryota; kingdom Metazoa; phylum Mollusca; class Bivalvia; order Mytilida; family Modiolidae; genus Modiolus; species Modiolus philippinarum. The sequence goes on from MJUU01030091.1 coordinate 52,359, forward strand.
CGGTTAGTGGCTTGTTACAATGTTAACAGTCAATACTTAAAAAGGATGTAGCCGGACTGGTTACTAGCTCAGTCCGGACTACTAATTGAAGGTATACCAGGATACCATGCTGCCCAAGCATAGTATAGGGCTAATGCTGAAGACTTTTTTCTTTGCTATTAGAGAGCTCTAACTACTAACAATCCCCGATACAGTTGTCGGTCCGGACACTACCATTCCACTTAAGACTGTATATAACCTGATCAAACCCATACTAAAAAAACAAATACGTTATAACTTAATTTTAAAACTCACCTGTTCTCAGGAACATTATAATACCTGTCATTGTGTAAACTGACCCACAGCCACATGATCATTTTCTTTTAACCAACTGAAATAAACTACTATACGATTAATTAAAAATGCATGTGCAAGCAAAATAAAGCTCTGACCGATAACGCTAAACGGGTGTTATCTTTGGTGACGAGAACTTTTCGACGGCATATTTTGTAAATTAACAAAATTATGCCAGAAGTTCGTCAAATCAAAATATAAAATACAAGGCACGGAAGACGTGGATTGTTACTACTTATAGGAATAAACGAACATCGGAAAAGTTTATGTAATGTTAATATCTTAACACGTTTAAAAGTAGTAGAAATACTTAAACTAAGAAACAATTACATGTATAAAATACCAAGTCAGGTCAGGACCATTTCAGTGCGCAATCTTCTGACGAATTTAATCTGCCTCACCTCTTGGACTTTGACTCCTGACAGCTCTCTTCGGCAACACTGTTATTACTCCATATATGTATAGACAACTAACTAATTGTCGTGCAGGACTATTTGATATAGCCTCGTGTTTAATTGACTCATATTTGGCTAATTCATTTGCTCATTGGTATTTACATTTCATAGACTTATATCTCAACAAATTTCATAAGCATGGTGGAGAATGTTTCCCAGATTATTTTTTCTGAACACGAGTCATTTAGAACGCAACGAAAAGTCAAGGGAAAAACCCTTTTCTGCCAATATTCTAACAATTAGCGGGAAGATGTTAGATCTATGATTTAATTCGTATATTTTATCAAACGCTTCGAATCCTAATTACATTTAAATGACACTCCTACTTCCTTTAAAAAGGTTGTAAACTGGCTATATAGTAAATAAGGAATATAATTTCATAAAAATTCAATTCTGATAACTCAACACTAGGGTTTACAAAGAAAATTTTATAATGAAGTTATTCTCTCAGATGTAATGTTCAAGCTGAAACTTTGTTTTTACTTCACCTAAAGACTGGATAGCCCATTGAACTGCTTACTCAAATGCAATGCTTACATCCTACAACCAAATTGTGTGTCATCTTCATTAGAGAAACGAAAGCCAGTTTTCCAATCTAATGGTATGTAAAAAGGAGTAAAATGTTTATATGCGTAACAAGATACATGCTAAGTTAATAAAAACGCTAGAATTGAGAAAAAAGTGTCGTATACTGGTATTTAAACTCGACGACATGGCTAATTCTGTCACTATGTTGACAAATCTCAGTTCTGAATTTATACCAAAGTATAGTTGGGCTTACAAACACCATGTGCATGGGCATTATGCGAAAGCACATAAAAATCGTCCACGTTGTTGTGTAGGTATCCATCGGCAAAGAATATCAAATCAATGACACAGTGGCTAAAAAAAAGCACTATGAAGCTAAAAACAGATAACAATAACCATAAGAAGACAAATAAAACAAAGTGGGTAGTGACTTAATAAATACGAGTCGGTGGTGCAAATATGGTATATGATTGCAATGAACTGCGCATAATATGACATTATTTCAAATGTTCAAACTTGTTGACCTGTCTATTACCGATACAAACTCTTACTGTCATAAATAAAATAATAACAATAATAATAATAAAAATAAATAAATAAATAAAATGACAACACAGACGAGAGTAAAAAACACGATTAACCTCCCTTGTCGTGTGTTTGAATGAATACAATATATATGTACAAGTGTTTCACCGTCCTTCTACGTAGAACCTCATCAGAACTTAAATATGTAAAATTTGGGAAAAAAGGTTGAAAATCCAGTCTGTTTTTACAGTGTCGTTTGATTAAAAGAGACTGATTATCTCCATATGGTCGGGCACACAATTGATAGTCGTGTACATGCTATAATTTATTTTTATACAATATATAGTGACAAAGGATGTTCTTTTAACGTAAAAATAATATATAAAGTCTCCTGGTGATACTTGGAACCAAAAACTACTATCGTATTTAAAGTAGTGGGATAGCTGTTATCAATATTTGGGTTTCAAATGTGGGTAGGCTATTTATTAAAAACGACTGCCAAATTCATAGAATGTTATGTTCAGCCACAAATTTTTCTCTGTCAAGAATGCAGCTAAGACGTGCACGTGTTGATACAAAATTCTCTGAACGAAATACGAACTGCAACGGGAAAAGGGGGCATATTTCAGACACAAGTCTGGATTCCAAAACGTTAAATAGTGGTTTATTTGTGTAAGTAGCTGTTATTGTCCATGTTATGAGGAGTGAATCGGCAACTAATGCAAAATATGAAGATATCGGTGTAATTTTCCCATATTCGAATATATTTTCAATTTCTGGTTGCGGAATATGTTGGACATATTTTATGTTGTTTGTACCCTTTGTCGGGGATGGCTCCGGTGTGTCATGTACATGAATTATACCATTCTAATGTTTTCTAGTGTAATTAATGCTTTGTTCAGACACGGTTAAAATCAAAGTATCTAACATAAGCTAGTATAAAGAACTCCCAGCCAAGTACGCAACATCAGTTTACCGAGAGCGAGTTTGGGGGGGGGGGGGGGGGGGGGCGAGTTAAATTACATTGCGAAGTCAAAGATCAATATCAGGCAATAAATTGAGTTTGCTTGTATAAATATTATGAGTTTGATGACGTGTTAAAGTAAAGCCATTCGTTGTCTTCTGTTTGGTTAAAACTTGCCAAGATGAAAATGATGACAAATCGCAGACAATGCCATTTGATTTGTTATTTTGTTGAACAGAAACTACTCCCCGAATTCCACTCATTACCTGTACTCCATTATATAAAAATTTGAATACTCCCTGAAGATGATAGTGGATTATGATTTTGAATCAAGCAGACACGTTTCAGTACACAGCCATTTCCATGCGTGACGTCACGGGAAAAACGTCAGTGACATATCTAAAGACCAATAATCAATACCCACCGCGATAACCAAATTTAAGTACATGACTTAAATTTTATTAATTCCAAGCTGGATAACTATTGAAGAAACGGGTGACAAAACGCATTCATTCCAAGCAGGATAACTATTGAAGAAACTGGTGATAAACTCATTCATTCCAAGCAAGATAACTATTGAAGAAACGGGTGATAAACTCATTCATCCCAAGCAGGATAACTATTGAAGGAACGGGTGATAAACCCATTCATCCCAAGCAGGATAACTATTGACGAAACGGGTGATAAACTCATTCATTCCAAGCAGGATAACTATTGAAGAAACGAGTGATAAACTCATTCATTCCAAGCAGGATAACTATTGAAGAAACGGGTGACAAAACCCATTCATTCGAAGCAGGATAACTATTTCTCACTAAAAAGATAAGCCAGTCCCAGTTTTCAGGGGTACAGGAAATCTGAATTAAAATCATAAATGTCTAAATCGTCGGCACCGAAATAACCCCGAACTCGGGTGTGTGCTCCATGCTTTATGGCGAGGTAAGTAATTCACTGATGTCAACAATGGCGTTTCGACGGTGATTTGTTTGTTTTTTGGATGCTGAGGGGGAGAAAAATAATCAAACAAAAAAATCTCAGACACCCTCGGGTAAGATTTCTTGCGTCTCGGACTCAGCAAGCTTCGTCCGAGTACTTGAAATCTTACCCTTGGGTGTCTGGGATTTTTCTGTCTGACCCTCGCCCTGGTGTTAGATTCTTATAGTCTTGTACCCCCTAGTATAAGACGGAAAATTACCAAGCAATTTATTATGACGTCATTGACGTCGCCTGGGAACGTCAGATGTCATGTACCGTCTGGTGGTAAACAAAGCGTATGTTGAGGTTATGTGAGGAAAATTATCAAACACCGTTGAAAATGCAAGATTTAGCAGGTTGGGAATAACACCAATTGGGATAAATTATCCCAATTGGGATAA
>MJUU01030092.1:0-27862 GCA_002080025.1 Modiolus philippinarum
TACAGGAAAGAAACCGACTGATCACAATACTATTGAATTAACTTTGTTTGTTAATGCTAAAGTTAGACAAATTGAAACAGGATGGAAGTGGAAAATCAATTGTAAAACGCGTTGGGACAGATACCAAAAATATTTTGAAAATAACAACGATACAATCATTAGAAGTTTAGATAAATGCAATGCCGTTGCAGTAATGAATGGTGAAATAGTCAATAATATATTAAAATCTGCCGAAATTAATATTGGAAAGTTCAAGTTGAAAGAAAGAAGAAATCCTTTATATATATGGAGGAAAATGTGAAGACTGCACTTCAAGATAAGAGACAAGCTAGGGCTAACTAAAAGAACGCTATATTAACACGAGACAGTTCTTCAATTCAAGACACACTGAGAGTTTATAAAGATCAACAAGAACGTGTCCGTTGTTGCCTTTATGAATCCGAAAAAGAACTAGCAAAAAGAAAATTAGAGCAAATCATAGAAAATGGAAATTTAAATTATAATTCAATATGGAGGCTATAAAGGAAACATTGTCTTAAAAATGAAAAATCTAACTTTATTGCTTTGAAAGATAAGAGTGGAAATAGGACTTATGATCCGGATATCATAAAATCTGAAACGGCTGACTACTTTGAAAATTTGTATAGACTTCATGATCCAGAAAGTTTTGACCCTGAATGGACCTTTGTTACTACGAATAAAGTTGCACATATTTCAAACCTGCGTGAAAGTTCGGATGAAGACTTTGAAATTAATCAACCAATATCAAAAGAAGAGTACAAACATGCGAAAAAACAACTAAAAAATGCAAAAAGTGCTGGAACGGATAACGTTATGAATGAATTTTTAAAATATGGAGGACAAATTTTAGATGATACATTGCTAAAATTGTTTAATGCCGTTTTTGATAGTGAAGACATACCAGACAAGTGGAAAGAAAGTATGATTTCAAGTTTATATAAAGGAAAGGGTGATCCTGAGAATTTAATAAATTTTAGAGGTATCAATCTATCAAGCAATATAGAGAAGCTATTTGAGCGAATCATAGACAAAAGAATTAACAGCGTGTTAAAATTTTCAGAATGTCAAATTGGTGGAAGAAAAGGGAAATCGACAGCAGATCATTTATTTGTTTTGAAAACTATTGTTAATAGCGCACTCACAAGAAAAGAAAATTTATTCATAGCATTCCTTGACACTGGGTCGATGCCACTGCTGGTGGACTGTTAGTCCCCGAGGGTATTCACCAGCCCAGTAGTCAGTACTTCGGTGCTGACCCGAAAGCCGATTATTTTTGAAACCTTCCAATATCTAAAATTTTGTAAATTTTAGTGAAAACTAAGGAGTATCTCCCTCATGCAAAGCTCTGTCCTTAGCTGATTTTGGCTTTAAATTTAGATCACTTTGGTAATTTGTTCTCTGTCAGTTTTTAAACATATTTGAGTTTATGGTCTTCCAAACGTTTAGATTTTATCTGCACTGATGAGACATAAGATGTCGAAATGCGCATATGCAGAAAGTAAATTCACAGTGACTTCGGTATTTAGTTATCGAGAAAGCATATGACAAAGCTTGGCTAGATGCTATTTTGGTTACACTGTGGGATAATGGAATAAAAGGGAAAATATGGAGAATTATAAAAAAAAGGCTAAATGAAAATGTAACAGCATCTGTAAAAACTAAATATGGATTGACAAGAACAATCAAAATGGAAAGTTGTGTACGTCAAGGAGGAGTGTTATCTGGTACAGAATACGCGAAATTAATTGATGAAATGTGCCATGAACTAAAGCATTACGGTCTTGGACTTCAATATGAAGATGTTTTCATTACTACTTATGGATGATATTGTTTTGATGGCTGATACTGAAAACCAACTTCAACTTATGCTTGACACTTTATTTAACAGTTCTCAAAAATTCCACATAAAGCTCAGTACAAAGAAATCTAAAGTGATGAGTATAGGAAAGCATAACGATAAAACTTTTACATGGGCTTTGGGCCAGATAACGCTACAATCATGCGATGAATATAAATATCTATGCGAAATTATCACAAATACCGGATCTCTTGTTCCTCAGATGAAAGAAATTCAAATTAATGCAATGCTCAGTCAAACCCTTTCCGTATGCAGTGACTCCGTTCTTAGTCAAATTAAACCCGATTTATTACTTAAAGTTTTTGATATCTGTATTTTACCTTGTTTACTATATGGTTGTGAAACTTGGGTTCTTAATAAGCATGAGGAACAATTATTGTCAAATTTACAATTAAGTATAATTAGGAAAATATTGAAAGTTCCAATAAGTACACCAATCAATGCATTATTCTTAGACACTGGTATTTTACCATTGAAATGTTACATAGAAAGAAGACAATTATCATATATGTGGAAACTTGTAAACCGTTCTGATGTCCTTTGTTGTGAAGTGTCAACAAAAATACAGATCTTTTGAAAATAATTGGGTTCAACAGATAAATATTTTATGTGAAAAGTTAAATACCAGTGTTTATAATATTAATATGGTATCACAGTTGAATTGGAAAATGACTACAAAGAGGTTACTCAATAGTTTTTATTTCAATGAAATAATCAAACATAGTACAAAGAAAACAGAAAATCTTATACCGAATTAAGTCCAACCAGGCACAGAAATATATTTTCAACATTTGTCCATGAAACAAGCAAAAACGATATTTTTGTGTAGATGTAATATGTTTCAATGTAAGTTTAATTTTCCTTCAATGTATAACGATTTGAAATGCAGACTATGTGGATTGGAAACTGAAACCCAAGAACACTTATCTTACGAATGCCTTTATACACTAGATAAACATTTTGATAAATCATATATATTTTCAGATGTTATTGAAAACCTTAAGTTAGCCGTTAATAGAATTATAGACATTTCTGTTATGATGTGAATAGTTAAATTTATTGATTTGATTGTCTGTACACTTATTTATTATTTATTTATTTGTTCAATGCTAGCTCATCTAGTAGTTGACAATAAAATGTTATACTGTTATACACACACACACAAAACAAACAACATAAAAAACAAAATAGTCTGAAACCCTTCTTAAACCAGAAAAAAATCCGAAATATTTCACGTTTCTTTAAAATTCTATCTTCTTTGATCTGCAGATGTATGACGTTTAACAATTGTAACGTCATTTTCCCGGACAATTAAAACTATGACGTTACTGAATTGTAGCGTTTCAACACGCTTAGAGACGGTAACTGTGGCGTATGCCCTTAACTAGCCGTTCAATCCTACGATTAATTATTTTTCCAACTGACTGCATGAACCTTGCTTGAGCTATAAAATGATTAACCAAATTTTTTAAGTTTTGACCAAGTTTTGCTGAAACTAGATGTGGTTTTCAAAATGGGAGTATTTTACAAAAGATCCAAAGTTAAGGTATGTTTCCCGCTGTTGGCCAAATTAGAAGGAATACGAGCTTAAAATCACAAAGTTCCTTATGATGAAAACTGTTAAAATTGTTCTAGAGTAGTAATTTTTTGAATACACGATCCTTTTTAATTTCCCTTAGTATTTTGAACTAAGTGTATCTGCTTGTAGCCGTCCTGGGTAAGGTGCGATTCTACAAATTACAAATATGATTGGACTATATACACATGTAGGAACTATTATGATTAGATTTGGTTAAAATTGTAACAGCCGTTTCAGAGGAGATCATTGACTGCACTTTTTAAAGGGTTCTTTGTTGCCTGCTTGGAGCAATCTTAGTATATTTACGAATTTTGAATGGTACAATCCAATATATTGTTATCACACATAATGATAAATGTTAAAGCTGTTTCAATGGAAAAAATCTCAGAATAAATTTTCAATGGGAGCCTTTACAGCACATATGGATGATACACTGAACATTTATTTATTTACGCGTTACTTTTCGGCTGAAAAAATGAAATAACAAAACATTGACATTTTGAGTCATTTGACTTTGATAGAATTATAAAATTTTTGAAATTAAAATATCTATTCGTAAATAAAATTTAAAGAATTTATGGATGAAAAGTTTGTAAAGGAGGACATTTGTCGAATCAGCACTTTCACTATATGAAGAAATTAAACTGACTACTTTCCAAGAAGAAGTGTTCGAATGAAAATAGTTTGATAAAAAAATTATTTAGAAAAAGGCAGAAAAGAAAGAGAAAAATAAAATTAGAAATAGAAATTGAGAGAGAAGAAGGAGAAAGAAAGAGAGAGATAACCACAGTTATGATTAGCGAGAATAAAATCAAACTTATTATTTTATTTTGGCGTCATAAGACGCATATGGTGGTATCCCCAATACAAGGAAGAGCGTGATCAAAAGTGTATGAAAAAGTAGTTGAAATTTTGAAATGACCAAAAAAGCATTGGACACTGCTTCTATAAAGTTCTTTAATAGCTAGGAAAAGCTCGTAAAATTTATACTCAGTTAAGTGAAGAACAAATCTGTCATTACGAAACATTCAAAGAAATTATTTTAAGGGGTATAAACAAGTACCAGTGGTAAACAGGTAGAAATTTAGCAATTCTAGAGAAGTAAAGGATGTACTTCACAAAACGAAGTACAAAGTCGTAATAAAATGAGGCAGCTATGTTAGTTTAAGACTTTAAGCTCTGTCAGCTGAGGCAATATATTATGTCGTTTCACAAAAACATGTTGACTCTTTAGAAGAAGGTGCTCGCTTTGCTAATGATTTTCATTTCAGTTTATCAAGCTTCTGTTGAGCAAGACAGATGTTGACACCAAAGACCAACTAAAATCATTTAAGCAATCACAGTTCATTGTACATTGAATGTCCTCGGTGTCAATCGTAGATTTGACGGTAAAATGCCGTTTACGGGTGACGCGTTACTATTGCAATAAACCAATTTCGTGTTTAAAGTAAGTTAGAATTGAACCGTCAGTCAAAAGAATAAAAACAATCAATGGGCAAAGGCAACATCAGAAAAACTAAAAAAGAAGGACACCACTTGAGTACGGGACAAAAAAGAAAATGAAGACACACATACAGATGAACAAAACGGACCCAATAAAAATCTTGGGTGAGGTCAGGTGAACAGGTAGAGTAGGCATCAGGTTTGCGCCTGTCCTAAGTCAGGAAATTTATTAAGTCTTTGTGTGTCTTGTCTGTTTTCTAGTTAGTTCACTTTTTGTCTATGGGAGTCTAGGATGATGCTTATTTCGCTGAACTTCATTACTCTTTATTAAGGGGCCAACTCCGACCTGCCGTTGGTTGTGGGGTTTCCTCACCGTTCATGGAAGATCTTATGGTGGCTTTGAGTTGTTATTGCTCCCCTTTGGGTCGTTGTCTCTTTGACACATTCCCCGTTTCCCTTCTTTTTCCTATCTCCTGCTTCTTATAAGATACCTGCCGTGTTGAACATGTCAACTCCGGTGGTAAAGTCAAATCCAATAGCTGAAAAACAAACTTTAGTTGTAGAGGGAAAGATCTGTTATCTTGTCCACAAGATAAGACTCGAAACCTACCTTTTCAGAGTCACGTACATAATGTAATTCACGGTCAGTTTTAACCAATCAAGTAGTCTATTACATAAAAAGACAAAATGTTGAAGTTACTGTGATTGTAGTTTACGCATATGGCCATTTCGACTTATGTCTCTCAAGGGTAGATCAAATCAAAACATTTGAAAGTATAAACCGAAGTATATGTACAAGCTGATTGACAACAATTTACCAAAAGGTACTAAAAAGGAGAAAATCCGCAGACAGAGCTAGGCAAAAGGAATATACTGATTAGTTTTAAACAAAATATTCTTAAATTTATTTATTGTAATTTTCTGAATAAATTTGTTTTCGGGGAATAAACGAAGTACTGGCTACCGGGTCAATGAATATCATCGGGGACTAACATTCCAACAGCAGGGACATTGGTCAAGTGGTATTAAATTGCAAAATCCGAAGTAACTTTGAAATGAGTATCTGCATATGGCCCTTTCAATAACTTATGTCTCTTCAATGCAAATCAAATCAAATCACAACATTTTTAAATCCTTAAACCGAAATATATGTAAAAGCTGATAAAGAACAAATAACCAATAAGATATAAATAGAAAAGCCAAAATCAACTCAGCACAGAGCTATATATGAGACAGATACTCCTTACTTTTAAACAAAACTTTGGGTCGTTTTAATCTGGATATGGGATGTTGTCTCCTTGACATTTACCCCATTTCCTTTCGTTTTCATATTAAATTTATTTATTGCTATTTTCACAGAAAAACAGTTTTCGGGCCAGAACCGAAATACTGGCTACTGGGATGGTGTTGCATTATAATTCCCAATACAACTTGTAATTGTTGTAAAAGTGGGGTCATTTGTCTTTGATTGTTATGAATTGAAAACAAAAATAGTTTTCACTTCTTAACGGCAAACACAAGGGGTTTATATTGAACTTAATACAGTAAGCAATGTTTGCTTTTGTGTTAGAGGTTTGTGAAACATTCATTTTGGAAGTTTTTTTGTCAATATCAAATGAGTTATGCCTCTTACTCCTTTAAGATGTTTAGTGATACAGGTGTTTTTAATCTTTACTTTTATCAGCTTAATTGCTGTTTCTGATAATTATTATTCTGGAACAATTGTTTCTTTGCAAGGGTAAAGGTTTTGATCTTAGAATGCCCCCTTGCATAATATTTAGGTAAAATCATATTTAGTTTCTGGCCTGTAGGCGATAGACATTCTGTTTCCTTTTAATGGTTTCAGGCGCTTAGCATCTGAGCTAAAATGAAAAGAGTCATAAATTTCACGCAAGGATATGGAGTAAATGAACTGGAGACCATAACACATACATAAACTTCAACTGCAATAGTTTAAATGAAATTAAAGGCCATTTCGGAAATTGATTGCTCATCCGCAGCACTGGAAATCCATAATTTCAAAAAATGTTTAAAATGCATAAAGCCAAGCAAAATCCGAATATAATCATTAATATCAAATATAGCTAAGGTAAAAACTACGATGGAGGGAGTTAAACCTTATATAGTTTTTTTTTTTTTTTTCACAAAATTTCGATATTGACCTTAACACGTATCTGCTTCACTTAGTGTATAGTTAATGCTGAGTAAAACTGCCAATGTATAATAACACTTTTTGTATTTGCACCATGCACACTAACAGGCAACCTGATTTTCAGTACTTTTGTCTGTTTGATCGGCATCTGCATTATTTCAGTAGAAAATGTACATCTTTCATCATTTGATTTAGGTCGAAATTTTCTTGAATTAAGATATTGAAAGTTTCCAAACAAATCTTTTTGGGCTAGAACCGAAGTTCTTGCTACTGGTTAGAAAATACCCTCGTGGACTAACAGACTACCAGAAGAGGTATCCGCCAAGTGGTTATAAGTTGTCTTGATTTTACACTTTATTTGCTTGATTGATTGATTGAATATTGTTTAACGTCTACTCAGCAATATTTCAGCTATATCAAGACGAGAACAAGTTTGTTGATAAATAATCACTTTCGGGTATGGAAATGGCCATGGGACGGGAAATTCTGACTGCCACTGGAAAAGTAGGGTGAAATCGTCAAGGGCGGGGAATTTAGCCTTGTAGCCGATCACCTACGGACCACCCCAAAAAGAGCTTGCTACAAGGGTTCTTTAACGTGCAAGGAAGCATGGCATTTCTTCCAACACGTGGACCTGAGTTTACATCCCATCCGAAAGATGGGTTGTGTATTTATTAATCCCGCACAATCACTGAATGGGTCCTATTTCTATATCCCGGGACCCTCGGGGTCAGCCTCCGTTTAGGAGGGGTCACACCCCGCAAGCCGGAGATACTGGGTCCTATTTCTATATCCCGGGGTTCCCTCGGGGTCCTCTGTTAGGATGGCTCATACTCCAAGCTCAGAGTATGCTGCGGGCCTATTCACTTTATTTGCAAAAAAATAATCAAAGGTGCATAAATAAACGTATTAACCTACAGGAGTGATAGTCTTTCTGTGATGTCATAATTTGATAGAAATATATAAAGAATCAATCATGGTCTATTGTATCGGTGAATATGTTTTTTATTAACCTGGAAACACGATTATTCACCTCGACCGACGTAATCATTGAATATTAGTTTACAGGTCAAATAAAAAAATGTAATCAACTATCCAAAGACCTTAACTGCATAATTTCAAAATACCGAATTAACTGTGGATATAGTTCTGAATTTGGTCACTTCTTCAATATGTGTCTCTTTGGTGAGACAGAATAAAAATATTTCGAATCCATGAATTGAAAAATGTGTAAAAAAGATTAACTTGTTCCGTCCAAATTTGTATGTACTATTGCTCACTGGACATAAAAATCAATCGTAGTCGTACTGATATTTTGATTGTTTTAATAAATCAAAAGTTATGTTACTGAATGCACACATTCTGAAAAGAAATTTCCCAAGCGTCTGATACACCTGGCTGTCCTGGTTTTTTTTTTTTTTTTTTTTTTTTTTTTTTTGGNCCCTTGGTGTAAATACTACAGTAATAGTATCGGATTGTGACCATCCATCGATCGAAGAAAACGAAACTGCATAAAAAAAAAATAGACCAAAGACAGTTATAGCCAAGCTGGTTGAAACTCTGAGTAACCATTCATTATGGCTGGATTTACCGGAAACTAACATCTTCATTTTTTCTCCTCCGAGCTTGAAGCATCAGCAGTAGAAGCTCAATCATCCTAGCGCATTAGCCGAAGCCCAATGACCCCAGCGCAGCAGCAGCAATATAGTGAAAAGAGCATGTGAGCATATCCAAAAACGGACTCGTAAGCGACTGTCGAGTCCTGTTAGCATACTCCTGAACATAAACATAAACTCTTTGAAGCATTAGTAAATCATGAATAATCTCACCTAAATCTCGGGTAAAATCAATAAACTAAAACCGGGGGAATACTAGCAGGAGTTATCTCCACTTCGAAATTATCAACGCAGACGTGATATAAGACACCCACAAATAAAAAACGCGTGGAAATTTTTACAAAGCGTTATCTCCCATTACGAACGAGGACATGATAGAAAATACCCACAGTTCAACAAATAACACGGGAATATTACCTCCCTTAAAGACCGCGGACCTGATAAAAGTCACCCAAGAAAAAAAACACAAGCACAAATGCCTAAAAAATCCAACCGATCATGTCCGAGTCGTTCGGAATACCCCACTTTAAACTGGGACACACCCACTTCCGGTTGCGTTATTCAATGTTATATTTCCCCCTATTGTTTCAACACATGATTTCAGGTTAATATGGCCACCTATAGGAGATACACATCCACTTCCGATGTACAACTGGGGATATATCCACTCCCGGTTGCACATGCGCGCTGTCAAGTTATCAAACAAGAACCATGCGTGGTCTTATGTTTTATCTACATTTCATTTCCAACCAACATGGCCGAATGGGGCTTCAATAAGGGCTACTTCCCGTCTACAATTGAGGACACACTCACTTCCGGTCGCGAATGTGTTTTATTATACAAGGTCCCTGTCGGGTCACGTCATTTCCGATCAATATGGCCGAACAGGGGTTCAATAAGGGCTACTTTTACTTGTGCATGCGCAACCTAAAACTGCAACTTCTGGTCTCGTGACTTCTGCTTCAGGTCACGTGACTTAAATTTCTGGCGATCCACCTTATCCACTACCACTAAAGCGCAGTGAAAACCTCCTATATACTACTCGCATTTAGCTAGCCTGGCTTAAACAAGGGTGAGCTTTTGGTATCACTTTGTGTCTGTCGTCTGTTGGTCCGTCATCCTTCCTTGGGAAACATTTAAAGAAAGGTCAAATGCAACAGAATGGTCATCGGTAGTCCAATAAAAAATTTTTCAGGTTTTCAGGTTATCGAAAATTGGCTGATAGCAGGAATAAATTTTAAAATTGGATACTCTTTGGAAAACGCATTTAGAGATCCTTTCCACTGAAAATTCTGAGAAAATTGGAAATAAACTTGGCCATTAAAGTTCTCAGATGGTCAACTCTAAAAAATGTGCAGGTTCGAACCTTTCCCAAGATGGCCATTAGAGAGGACATAGTTTGACATTGGACTAGTTTGAGAAAAACGCGTCTTCTTTTTTCTGAAATTGCTAAATTGGACTTTTACTTAGCCATGAGAGTTTTTTGGTGATTCTCTACAATTTAATTTTTTTTCGCACCTTATCTGAGATGACCGCCAGCAGGGAACATACATGAAGTTCAATGATTTTCTATGAAACTACTTTGCCAATAAGGACAAAATTTTGCAGCAATAGAACCTCATGTTTTTTTATTTTCAGCTTCGAATATTATAAAGTATGGCCGCCAGCCGGAACAATATTTTTCATTTTAATAATTAGATCACTTTCAAAGATCTTCTCCTCTGATTCTGCTTAGCCAATGGGAAGAAATTTCCCACAATAGGCGATGTATGATGCCTTTCCAAGTAAATGTTTGGACCTATCCCTAAGAAGGATCATAGTTTTACATTCGACTCAAGTGGAGAACTTACAATATTCTCTTCTGAAACTATTGAGTCAACTGAAACAAGATATGGCAATAAAAATCCTTGTTTGTTCCCTACAACAACTTGCTTATCAGGTTCGCATATCATCTAAGACGGTCGAAAGAATGGAACATGGTTAAAACATTGAACCATATGTGACAACTTTCAGAGATCATCTCCTCTGAAACTGTTAAGCCAATTGTATCCGAACTTGCCACAAAAGCTCTTGAGTGGCTCTCTACAAATAAATTGTTTTGCTGGTTCGAACTTTATCCATGATGGAAACCAACCTGGATAATATTTTGCATTTGAGCCATTTAGATCACTATCAACGATGCTCTCTTCTGAAATTACTAAGCCAGTCGAAAAAAAAAACAGTTAAAAAGTCGACGGATGATCAGCTTCAAAGAGCCCCCAGGGAACCCCGGGTTATAAAAATAGGACCTAGCATCTCCGGCTTGCGGGGTATGACCCCTCCTAAAAGGGGCTGACCCCAAGGGAAACCCGGGATATAGAAATAGAACCCAGTCCGTGTTTGTGCCGGCTGAATAAATACACAACCCATTTTTCGGATGGGATGTAAACTCAGGTCTACGTGTTGGAAGAAATGCAACGCTACATGCGCGTTAAGGATCCTTTGTAGCAAGTTCTTTTTTGTGTGGCCGAAGGTGATTGGCAACAAGGCTAAATTTCCAGCCCCTTTCGATTTCACTATTTCCGTCCCATGACCCTTTCCATACCCCAAAGTGATTATTTATTAAAAAAAACTTGTTCTGGTCTTGATATAGCTGAAATATTGCTCAGTAGACGTTAAACAATATTCAATCGATTAATCAATCAATTAGCTTCAAAGCTTCATTTTTTTGGTTGTAATTCGCGCTGACAGCAAGATTACACGCAGCAGGAACATAGTTCAAAATTTGACCCAATGAGAAAACTCATTTAGAAAAGTTATCTATTTTGTGACGGGTGCTATGTCACCCCGTAGAAAGCTGTACAATGGAAGATGAGGGGATGAGCTTTTGAACGGAGGATAGAGAGCTCAGGTAAATCAAAACATTGCAGACGAAGATGGAATATGTAACGGAAATATAGTTTACATTTGTTAAAAGGCTATGTTTAAGGGAATATCTGATTTAAAAGTGCATAAATAATAATATATTTCTTCTTTATAAAACTGTATTTTGAAATATCGCCACAAATTACGAAAGTTGATTTGAACGGAAAATGGAGGGTAGCGAGCTCCGTTCAAAAGGTAGTGAGGCATATGAACTGAGGGTAGCGAGCCAAACGATAACATATAGCGTACTAAAGGAAACTATGATATGGTACATTTCGCACGAATTTTATCTTCCAGTATGAAATCAAATCTCAGCAATAGGCAAATCCAAAGCTAAACCAATACAAATATCAAATCCATATTCTCTCGGTATGTATTAAATATGCTTAACATTGTTTAGAAATAAAGAGTGCGAGAAACATATACAAAACAACTTTATATAAACATTTTTATTGCAGGGTTATTGTATGAATATTGAGGGATATTATCTATTGAAGAATTTAATATTGCACGACCTTACGAGTGCAATATATATTCAACGAGGTGAAAATTTATTGAACGCTAACGTTTGGTTGCTTCTAGGCCTAAGGAAATATTATATTGATATACAATAATAGTGTGGATGGTATATAACTGTATGACTACAAATGTAGATACTGATATGTCAAAAATATGGGTGGACCAGTTGGTTATGTTTAACAGTTTGTTGATTTTGCTTTTTTTATTTCATTTTTTATTTGTTTATTTATTTTTTTTTTTGTTTTAGTTAAAGAATTGTCATAAAGGAAAATTAATAAACGCACTTCAATTTCATAAATAGTCTGTTTTTATGTAGTATACATTTCTTTCAATAGGTTTAGATACAATACTCTTTCAAGACCAGTTTATTTTATATATCAGACTTTTACATCAATTCGTTACATAATTGGCACAGATATGTTCTGTTTTGCATATGTAATATAGCAAGAATTAAAAGTCGATCGACATACATTAGCCTGCTTCGTTCTGAAATTGCCATATCAACCCTGTGATATGGCCATATCAGCACGGATATGACGATAACTCTTAATTGAAAGTTTATATTAAACAGATCAGAACATGGCCATATACATACAGTTATCATCCCTCGACCCACATCAGCCCTCGGCTGACGCCTCGGGATGATATATATATTGAAAAGGCCATGCATTAATACATATGTATTTTATGCCAGGAATTGTCCATTTCTAAATGAATTGCACATCTTTTCAATTAATAATGTTTTGATATTGCTCATGTGACACTTAGGTGTTAACGTATGATCCGTGAACAGGTTTTTTAAGCTTGATTCACGAACTATACCTCTAATAATAGTCATAATACGTGATTTAAAAGCAACCAGAAACCAACAAGCAATACGTGAATTTACAAAGAGGTATGACAACTTTCCCGTGAAATTATTTCCTTCAGCATACCGATATACCGATTTTACGAATTCATTTAAAAATCTTCTCAAAAACTTTTTAACAGGTGAATTATTATATACACTATTATAACAAAATAATCAAATAGGAAAAAATGAAAGGGTATGGAGTGAATGTACATGTGACAAAAACGCAAATGATACATAAAAAAACTTCAGTTTATCAAGGACAGGGTTTATATTGCTATCTACATTTTCATACCCTTACATAAAAGATTCAGTCATTGAAATTGCCACTTGAATGCAGTTTTGACAGATTTTCGCAATTTTGTTGGTTATTGTTAAAATTCGTTGCATAAAACCCCAAGAACAAAACTAATCTGTCATTTGGAAGGACAAATGCGTATACACTCGCAACAAAAAAACAGTTTGGGTTCTCGATGTCCTTCCTGTAGTTTCATCTTCCGCAACACTGTAAAATAGCTTAAATTGACACAAAAGGCTGCTTACAGCCATGTTCGACTGCTAATATGTCAGAAAACATACTGGCGTGGCACATACTAATTCTATCTCGAGGAACAGGACTGGTAACAAGAGACCATCTTTCTAGATTTTCGACAAAATCTGAGCATTTTGTTTTTTAATGGCCTAATGTAGGAACAAAATTTACGCCTAAATGGCCATACTACTTTAGATGCGTGATTTCATGACAGGACGACCCTAAAGGGTCCCCTTCATAAATATTCAGTATTTAAACGACTGTACCGTCAGTAATATTGCTCATGGATTTTCATTCAGTATTGCGTGCTCGCAATACTCCGTTCAATACATTCACTACCCTCCGTTCAATACATGAAATACTGGCTCACTACCAATTGAACGGAGCTCCCTACCCTCAAAATTTTGGTTCAAAAAAGAAAATTGCAATTATTTTTTATTTGAAAGAACTCTTTGAAAAGCCCGTAATGCAAATGCTTTCTTCTAACTATAGGCATATAAAATATAGAAAATAGTGTGTTCAAAAATTGTTAATTAAAAAAGTTATATGCGAAAAGGTCATTTCGTCTGCATGCTTAAAGTCTTACCTGAGCTCTCTACCTTCCGTTCAAAAGCTCATTCCCCTCAATTCCCATTGTACAGCTTCCTACGGGGTGTATGTGAAGAGCCAATCATGTTTACCAATCTGAAACACCTGATGATACTGCAAATTTTCGTAGGAGTTCATACTGCTTGTGATTTAGTTGGGTTTTTTTTGTGTTCTACTGTATTTGTGTTTATTTGTTTTGTCTTTGTCATGCTGTCTTAAAGTTAATTTTAGAAAGGTGGTTAGTCATCCTTTTGCTGAGAGAATTGATCAATAGGTTGGTGTCTTTGCCTAAAATGTTTACAAAAGACATTTAAATATTCCTCAATAGGTCATTGATTTTATTTATAGGTGAGGCATTTAAAATCCGTTTTGATCAAGAATGGTGTTCAACAAACCTAAACCTAAATACACAACATACATTTAGGCAACAGAAAATAAATAATGAAAGTATAAGAAAATGCAAATAATAAAAGAGTAATATAATCTAGAGGAAAAATTTGATTTTCCTATTACTGAATGTACACATAAGGTTTCTCAATAAAAGTTTGACCTTCAAGGTAGAAAGTTCACATACCCATTCATTGTACTTATCCTGGATATGGGCCAGTTTACCTGATGTCAATTTCATATACCCATTCATTGTATTTGTCCTGGATATGGACCACTTAACCTGATGTCAATTTCAACAAGAAGCAAGTCAAGTTTACCTAAAATTGATTTTTACATTGGAAAAGCAGAAAGAGGATAAACATGCATTTTTTTCATAGATTAACCAGATGTACTGTTCAAACCACTACTACTATTATTATATTTTGTCCCTCCTGTTTATCCTTGATAAAGATCATGTTTATTTCAAAACCTAGGTAGTAGTTGAGTATTTTTGTTCAGATTGGCTGAACATCATGCTTCATACGAAGTGATTCAAATGCCTCACCTATAAATAAAATCAATGACCTATTGAGGAATATTTAAATGTCTTTTGTAAACATTTAAGGCAAAGACACCAACCTATTGATCAATTCTCTCAGCAAAAGGATGACTAACCACCTTTCTAAAATTAACTGTAAATTGCGTTAGATATAAATTGTCCTGTTTATAGGTTTTAAATTCTTAGATTTCGTCTTTCCTCCTATTGGTTTTGGTAATTCATTGCCGAAATTTTCTGTAACCACTGAGCCAATTGGAACCAAATTTTGTCATAATAATCTTTGTCTGGTCTGTTGGTTGTCAAGGTCCGCATTGATTTCAAGTTGGGGTGGGGGGGGGTGTAACACAGATTGATATTGGACACTATTCGAAAACTTTAATTGATCTTTGACTCTTATTTTATACATGAAATTGTACAATCAATTCCACTTATGGTCTACCAAACGTTTAGATTTTATCTGCACTGATGAGACACAAGTTGTCGAAATGCGCATATGCAGAAATGATATTCACAGTAACTTCGGCATTTAGTTATCTGAAACTACTGTAGTAGTAAAGGGGGAGTTTTAGATTAGTATTTGATGTAGTATTAATGTGGTGCGTTGCCATATGTTATGGGGTATTGAAACGCGGATGTACAACCGGACGTGGGCGTTTATTCCCTGTGTACTGCTATGATGACCGGAAGTTATGTCATGAATCAACACAAGACCAAACAGAAGGAATGTGCTTGAAGGTGTTGGACTTGCAAGCGCAAAGTAAGTAAACGCTGGTTCCAAGTTTACCACCATATTGACTGGAATTAATGTCATAAATCAACATATAATTCCACAGGGCTATTGTTGGAGGTGAAGAGCGTGCGGCGGGTATTTATTTCATGATAGTCATGATTTTGATACGTTGAAGACATGTAATTGATTCTATACGGGCTAGGTAGCCTTTCCATCGACTTGGGGTATTCCCTATTACGTCCGCGTTCATTTTTTGTTGGGAGAACTCGTGATTAACTGATACTCCTTATTAATTGATTAGAATTTTGATTATAGAATTCGAGAATATCGGTTTGCTCATTTCACTAAATTGCTGCTATGATGGTGGTGGGTGTAAATGATTTTTTTATGTTGTTGTTGGTGGTGGTTGGATGGTGGTAAGGTGAAATAAGAAAAAAAGACCAAT
This sequence comes from Modiolus philippinarum, assembly GCA_002080025.1. NCBI lineage: Eukaryota > Metazoa > Mollusca > Bivalvia > Mytilida > Modiolidae > Modiolus > Modiolus philippinarum. The sequence goes on from MJUU01030092.1 coordinate 16,166, forward strand.
TTTGACTTTAAAACAATTTGACACGATACATATTCTATTCTTCATTACATTATACTGTGAAAGGTAATTTTGCCTTTCACCAGGCTTCTGACTGTCTATGACTAACTATAGTTAGGTTGCATCACCTCCTTACTTCCCTTACCAAATATCATTGATTTTTGTTTTACACGAAGTCATTGATGTTTTCAGTCAATGTTGAATTATATGTACCCGATACTCCATTTGAGTAAATGGCATTGGTAAAATACGAAATATCTCTCCTATCACACAATGAACGTGGACATGATGAAGACAACTTCGGTTGCAGAAAGGTTACTAAGCGTGTATAGAATCCATTTTCGGTCTTAAATATATCAAATGAGGAACAACAGGAAATAAACACCAACTTTCGGTTGCGTGCACGTGCTCCATTAACTCCCACGACGTGAGAGTTTTATGTTGATTCTTGAGGTCAATTCCAGTCAAAATTGGTTGAGGCAAAATAGACGCCCACTTTCGATTACTCATGCGAGGTAATTCAACCAATCTACTAACAATCAATCAACCAATGTTCTAATTAATCAACCAACCAATCTACTTATCAGTCAACCAACAGATCTACTAATCATTCAACAAACCAATCTACAAAGCAATAAACAAACCAATCTACTTCTCAGTCTAGCAACCAATCTACTAATTAATCAAACAACCAATCTACTAATTAATCAACCAACCAACCAATTTACTAATCAATCAACAAACCAATCTACTTATCAGTCAATTAACCAACCAACTAATCAATCAACCAACCAATTTACTTATCAGTCAACCAACCAATCTCGAAATCAACCAACCTGTCTACTTTTTAGTCAACCAACCAATCTACTTATCGATCAACCAACCAATCTGCCAATCAATCGAGCAACCAATCTACAAATTTATTAACCAACCAATCTACTTATCAATCAACCAACCAATCTACTTATCAATCAACCAACCAATCTACTTATCAGTCAACGAACCAAGCTACTAATCAATCAATCAACCAACCAATTTAATAATCAATCAACCAACTAATCTACTTATCAGTCAACAAACCAAACTACGTCTCAATTAACCAACCAATCTACTAATCAATCAATCAACCAACCTCAAATCAATCAACCAGCCAATCTTCTTATTAGTCAACCATCCAATCTTCCTATCAATTAACCAATCAATTTACTTATCAATCAACCAACCAATTAACTTTTAGTCAACCAAACAATCTACTTATCGGTAAAATATAAGCAGTCAATGTAAAGTCTTTTGCAGATAAATGTGATGTTGTTTTGGGCCTTCTCGGCTGGTACGATGACAAAATTGTCATGGAGGAAGGACAATGTTTTTTCTACCTCGGGATCATCGAATATGCTTTTTGAATTGGGGCTCATGGTTGTCTTTGGGCGCCTCATTCGAGCTACAATCAATGACTTTATGAACCTGATGCAGTCGGACAGTGTTTCAACTTTTTCCTTCTCTCTCTTAGCCCATTGTTGGCGTATTCCTCAACTGCGTCCATCAATATTTTAAAGTTATGCTTCCAATTGATGGGTTGGGATTCACGATATTTTGGACATTTTGTGAAGAGATCACGTAGTTTCTCATTGCTTACGATGATAAGGTCCCCTGTAATAACGTGACCAGCAGGAGTATACATAAATGGGGAAGAGAGACAAGAACAATCAGGTGGTTTTGATTTGAAGTCATCAATTTGGACATCTCGCAATACCCGTTTGTGATTGAAGATGTTAGTTGCAATTGGTTTTGTATATTTACAAGATATAAGAGGAACTGTTTGGTCTTTAAAGTATGGTGGTATCTTGGCGGTTACATGTATATTATGAAGAATATTGCCAAGATTTATGGCATCTAAGCCTTTGTTTGTAAAATTGAGTTTTAAAAATGAACGACTATCTTGTTCATTACCAGATGTGCTAACAGGTTTAAAAAGTCTGTGATGAGCAATATCTAGGTCTATTGCAGTTAGTTTGTATTCATGTGACGATGGATCTGTCACGGAAGAGTTTAAACAGATTTTATAAAATGAATGTAATTTTGAATGGGGTAAAGAGTATAGCTTTGTTCGTATGTGATGAATACCTAGGGGGACATTCATGTATGGTAGAAGACCAGTAATTGAAATGTCATGCAGATTTGGGGCCGTGTAATGTCGATGCCCATGACTGCGTTGACGGCGTTGGCTTCCATTCAAGATATTCATCACATTGACAAAGCTACACCCCAGACTTGACAAATAACCTGTACTTTTTATATTATCATTGCAACCAAAGGGTATTGCGGTTCCAAGCTCTTTAATCCAGTATTCTTCTCGTTGTAAACGGTATGGTGTACTTAAAGTTGGATTGTTTGTGTGGTGATATATTTTCTTCTTACCTTCATGTTGATGATGGAGTGGTCTGGTTGATTGAAGTGTGTGTAGACATGACGAGTCTTGTTGCTTTGACTTCGTAGCTATGTCACACATTCTTTTATTCAATCTATCCTTGGTTTCTCTAATATATATCAAACCACACAGAGTACACTCTATACCATAAACTAGGTTTCGCGATTCGCAATTCAAGTCATCGTCTGTTCTGGCAGTGTAAGTTTTACCAGTCAAATTGCTGGTAAAAGTTGGATCTGTCAACAGCATATCACAGGTTTTACAATTTTTTATACGGCATTTAGAAATGGAACCAAAAGAACTGGAATCATCAAAAGATAAAATATCAGACAATTTAATATTACATGGCCTAATTTGGGGATTGGTTTCATCATGTCTGCCAGAACCTGATAGACTTGAAAAAGACGCCTCGGATGTTGTCTCTATCGGGGAAGAACTATAGACACCTGATGTATCTGATGAATCCGTGTGTGTAAACTCAGTTTGGGACCTTGTTAACCCGGGCGACCTCCCAGCCGGTATTTGCTTCGTTTTCTTTTGTTTCATGACTACGGAGTGTAGTGACTGGACGGATGATATCCTCGGGGACGGATGATATCCTCAGAAAGATATAAATAAAATTATAAAAAATTAATCCTTCACAAGCAAATTCATTACGTCTCACAACGGAATGATTTTAATTCATTAAAATTATTATATTCACTTAACCAAAAAACTCGAACCAATCAATCAGTCGATAAATTACAGATCTGAATCATGTAGCACTAAAGGGAAAACTGATGAAATATTATTCTATAATGCTTCAGGTGTCAAAATTTGACTAAATGGAATGAAATGGTCCAAACGACACAGGCTATGGGCTTATGGGTTAATACGAATAGCGATGAAAAACCAACAACACAAATGACTCACGGTATATATAACACACTCCTGACATCAGCATCAGTAGTAAAGGAATCCGACGTATTTAAAACAGCATCAATAGTCAACGAAACCGAAGTGTCGACAAGTGCATTAGTAGTCAACGAAACTGACTTGTCAACAACTGCATCATTAGCCAACGATACCGACGTAACGACAACACAAGCTACTAACACAATTAGATCACTACCAGGATTAACTTTAGAGCAATATTTAAATGCTATGATACAAAATCAAACCGAGAATATGTTTGTTAAACAAATGATACCAATTTTGTGCTACGGATGCCAGCTTCATTTATGTGGATGTCAATCCGACCAAAAACAGCATCAGTTGTCAAAGAAACCGATGTACCAACAACTGCATCTGCAGTCAACGAAATCGACGTATTGACAACTGTATCAGTAGCCAACAAACCAACGTGTCGACAACTGCATCAGTTGTCAACGCAACCGACGTTACGACAATTACATCAGTAATCAACGAAACTGTCGTGCCGACAAATGCATCAGTAATCATTGTAACCGACGCATCCATAATTGAATCAGTAGTCAACGAATCCAACGTAACGACAACTGCACTATTAGTCAACGACACCAACGTTACGACAACAGCAGCTGGTAATACAATTTGATCTCTACAATGATAAACTTTAGAGCAATATTTAAATGCTTTAATGCCAAATCAAACTGGGAGTATGTTTGTTAGGCAAATGATACCGTAATTTGTGTTACGGATGCCAGCTTCATTTATTTATATGTTTACTCCAGCAAGACATCGAACTGCAGTTCTTAACAAATTGCAAGTCAAAAATTCTGGAGCAGTTCAAGATATCATTTTGCATTTTTATAAGTTAAACAGCTGTATGTGTCGTTTTTTATCAAAATTGGTAGTTGATAGAGTATTTATACGTAATTCACAATTGGAAAGTCAAAATCATCATCATATAATGTGATTTATTATTTCTATATCAGAATATACTCGATTTTATAAACTGTAACCACCTACAAATGTGATCCTTTACCTTTCTGTAATTCTTGCACGACAACATTAATAGCTTCTATGTATGTCATTTTGGTTTTCATAAATAGCTTATAAGTTTCTGTTCATTCTTAACCCAAGTATGTGTAATGCAGTAATCATCACAATGGTTAGTTTGGTTTCATGATTACCCAAGATAATTAGTCATCTCTTATTAACTGCATTCACATAGCAATGGTGTTTTACTTGATTGTTAAATAGTAGAAATAACAGGAGTCATTCTTTAAAATGATGTTTTGTTGTGCATGTTGATTTTTGACTGTGCGTTGTACTGAAAAATTACCTGTTGTAAAGAATTACAAGAAACCTGTGCATTTGTTCAACTAAAGTTACTTCTGTTGAAATGATCTCCACCATATAAAAGAGGGTTTACTGGATGAATGGTTTATATATACAACTATCATGGAAAGAGAAAAGAATTACCAATAAAAAAAACTATGCACATAATATTACCTCAGTTTTTATAAGGGTTCACACTGCTAGTGCTTTAGTTTTGTAGCGTTCTTGTTTTTTTTTTTTTTTGTTTATTTGCTTTATCTTTGTCATACTGTCTCAATTCGTGTTGCTGTGATTGATTGATTGATTGATTGAATATTGTTTAACGTCTAGTCAGCAATATTTCAGCTAAATCAAGACGAGAACAATGTTGTTAATAAATAATCACTTTAGGGCATGGAAAGAGCCATGGGACGGGAAATTCTGACTGCCACTGGAAAAATAGGGTGAAAATGTCAAGGGCGGGGAATTTGGCCTTGTAGTCGATCACCTACGGACCACCCCAAAAAGAGCTTGCTACAAGGGTTCTTTAACGTGCAGGAAGCGTGGCGTTTCTTCCAACACGTGGACCTGAGTTTACATCCAATCCGAAAGATGGGTCGTGTATTTATTAATCCCGCACAACCACGGAATGGGTCCTATTTCTTTATCCCTGGACCCTCGGGGTCAGCCTCCGTTTAGGAGGGGTCACACCCCGCATGCCGGAGATTCTAGGTCCTATTTCTATATCCTTGGGTTTCCTCGGGGTCCTCTGTTAGGAAGACTCATACTCCAAGCTCAGAGGATGCTGCGGGCCTATTCATAAGCCGGGACCGCGCACGGCGGCGTGTTGCTGTGAATTGCCGTGATTTTGGATTATGATTTTAGAATTTCTTCTTTCCTCGTTCTTGTTCGGTATTCGTTCGCCGATGTATCACCAATCCACTTGTAACTAACCAGAACCAGATATAAATTTAGGATTTTTCTTGACGGTCAAATTAGGTAGTTGATCGTTGAAGGGACAGATGAAAAATTGTCGTATCAAGGAAATTATTTTCAGCCGTCAAAATAAGTTCTACTTGATCTATTAATATCATGATTTGGTTCTAAACAGATATTATATGAACATAGTATTGTTCATATTTTTCTACAATATTTAAAGATTTTAAGCTGAAGCTGTTCACCATATACTCAATAAAACAATGATCATTGATTAAATATAATTACTTCCAACCAGAAGTATAGTGCATTTACAATGGTTCATATTTTGGCAAGAGTTATAAAACAAGTGAATTTGGATGTTGTCATCCAGAATAGTTGGAATGCAAACATCCAGAATAATTGGGATGCCAGCATCCAGATCAACTGGGATGCCAGCATCCAGAATAGTTGGAATGCCAGCATCAAGATTAATAGGGATGCCAGCATCCAGATCAATAGATACACTGGCAGCCAGATTAATAGGGATGCTAGCTTCCGGAATAGTCGGGATGCCACCATTCAGAATAGTCGGGATGCCAGCATTCACATCAATTGGGATGCCAGCATCCCAGATAAATTGGGATGCCAGCATCCTGATGATTTCGAATGCAGGCATTCATGATAAATTGGGATGCCAGCATCCAGAAAAATTGTGATACCAGCATTTAGATCAATAGGCATGTAATTTTACATAAAATAGTTGGAAGTAGCATCCTACATGAAATAAAATGTCAGACATAAGGGAAAAAGTATATGTAGCAGGTCATACATATTTGGATGTTTCTGTCGCTAATGTTTCTTATATCAGCGTCAAGCCAATATTACGTTTTTATTCAAAAATATCACAAGATACATAGACTTCTAACAAATATTGAGTAAAAAATGTAAGTGAATGAAAATAATAATCATTTTCTTACAATAACAGTAAAAATAGAATTTATCTTATATAAAAGGAATATATGGACATATTTCAAAGGGAACAGGTGATTTTACATAAATAAGAATTATAAATTTTAGTTTTGAACTCCTTCCTTCAAAAATTGAAATAATTGTAGTTCTAATATATTGCTAAATTTTAAATTGAATTGTAATGTAATGCATTACATTACAAAGTAATTCGCATCATGCCTGATTAAATGTACATAATTTTGCCACTTTAACAAAACTTTGACGGAAAATTATATGTTTTATTAAATACAGTTATTAATGCAAACATAAGATAACATTTACGACTGCGTTTCACGTGAATGAAAGTTTCACAGAAACGTATTGCTTCATTGTGTTTTTTATCCATTGGAAAGTCTTCCGAATAATCAGGTTGTCACAATTGACAACTTTGAAAAGTTGTAAACTAGTCCTTTAAAGTTTAGCAAGAACCGTATACTATTTATTATTTGGTTTGTTTTTTCAGAACTTTTTACTAGAACATCGGTATTATGTAGTGCATGCATCAGAATAATTGTCGCCTTGAAGAACTGTAGTTCTTCTTTGCTTTAAACTCGTTTGTAGTAATACAGCGGCAAACGAATACCGCAGCAAAAAGTGAGAATGGGGGAAATCTGAAAAAACACAACAATTCATATATAATAAAACCGAGACAACCTTACAAAGACAAAACAAATAAAACAAGAAAGCCACAAAAAAAGCACTAGCAGTGTCAAAATCTACAAATACTAAAAAGCAATGCGTTATCATGTGCGTCGGAGGGGTAAGCATGATCTGCTCCAATCTTGCCACCCGTCACACTGCCAATGAGAAATCCGGTTTTGTCACAGTCGGTTTTTGTTAGTTCGGTCATAAACTGTGACTCTCAGAGATGTCTATCCTCATTTGTGGTATAGAAATATTGTAACGGTCCGTCAAATAATGGTGACGACTGTGAAATTTTTGTAGTGACAGTTGCGACAGACTGAACATAACCTGTTTTTGAAACAGTAATTTCACTGTATTAACCGAATTCGATATTCTTCCAACAGATAGCCGTTGTGTTCATGGAAACAGTAAAGAGGGCGACACAGAGGGTATCGTGATCAGATATAATTTTTCTTGCAAAAGTCATTTTTGTCAATTTCAAGAAACTCTGCAAATAACTACCATCCAGGACAACAAATTGCACGAACATATCCATAGAATTGAAAATGATGAGAATATAAATTATGTGTAGAAACTCATATTTAACAAATTTGTTATAAACATATTTCTTCAAAATATAGGTCAAGTAGGAATTTTGTTATTAATTCGCTCTCTTAACACATTTATATGAAACCTTAAAGGCTACTGTGAATCGATAAAAGATTGATTAGCTTGAAGTTAACGTCTAGTGTGCAATATTTCAGTTATATCAGGACGAGAAGAAGTTAAGCAATTAAAAAATGTAAGTAAAAGATTGATTGATTGATTGATTCATTGATTGAATATTGTTTAACGTCTATTTCAGCTATAACAAGACGAGAACAAGTTTGTTAATAAATAATCACTCTGGGGTATGGAAAGGGTCATGGGACGGGAAATTCTGACTGCCACTGGAAAAGTAGGGTGAAATCGAAAAGGGCGGAGATTTTAGCCTTGTAGCCGATCACCAACGGACCACTCGTAAGTAAAAGAAGAAAGAAACAAAATGGGAATGGACAATGGGGCAAAAGGGTAGGGACACAAAATTTAGCCTTCTTTACGACACCTATTGTGCGTCTACTTTCCGTAGAGACTTTATACTGCATTGGGCGTGATGTTTCTTCACACAGTTTGGCTACAATGGTTCGCAGTCAGGTTTTCCGTATTGTGACTTGACTACCTCGCAGAAACAGGGCATCCCTATCCACCAACTCGGGACGCGCCTCGCAACTCTAGTCTTAGCCCTGAAACCCGATTCAAGTGCAGAGAAATCTGAAAGAAACCGACAAATCATAAAAATCAAGGAACTAAACTAAAAGCTCACCTTACAAAATGCCTCTAAGCAAAACTACAACTTAAAATTACTAACTATTGGATAGAAGAAAAGGAAGGTATCATATTCATGATAAACATGCATCTGATTACCTTTGTGAATTTAATGCATCCCTTAGTTGGTGAAAGCTCAAACTTAAGCCTACGCAGTAATAGTACTCATGCTATGTCCTTCTGTAGATTAAAAATAATGAATCGATCCAATTTCCCTTCTACTAATTTTCGAACAGAAGAATTTCTAGAAATATTAATATATTAAAACGACAAATTAAGTTATATACCAATAACTCTCCACACTTTACTTTGGGGATATGAAATATTATTCATACTTTTTAAGGCAAATGTGTAGTTTACTTAATGCCGATACACATCGCTTAAATATACAATCAAGTCCAACATGTTGATATGGCCACCTGTTGAAGATGGAATTTACTTTTTTATGGAACGTCCCTTTTATGGGCAATGTCGCGTTGATTTATTTAACAGGTTACATTTATATCCTATAACTATCAAACTGTTGTTAGCTTTTGACACAATGTTTACTAACCAACAGAACATTCAAATAATTAGAAGTGTACATTCTTTTATAGTCGTTGGATTAGTTATGCTTTTATTAGCCGAAGTTACAGCATTTTTGACATTTTTTTCTTAAAACCCACCCCAGTCCGCCACTTTGTATTTATCTTCCTAACAAGATATTGTTCCTGCATAATTGTGACAATGTGTTCTTTTTTTATATCCATTCATTGTTTGTCTTCATTTTGATATTTTAAATTATTTTGTTTACATATACATGTATTTTAACAAAGGGGACGTAAATAATTTTGCGATAACTTGTGTCCAATCCCTTTTGCATTTATATTTGTTTAATGTACAAAATTGAAACAAAACAATACGTCTTTCCTGTAGGATCAAAGATAGAACATGTCCACCCCTGGAGGCCATGATGCTCATCTGACCTGGGTGAAATTGGTAATTATTGATAAAAGACCTTCTTGACAGTTTGGTTTAATTTGCTTCAGTATGTAGCTAGAATTTCCTAAGAGGTCCAGTAGTAATTTGTGTTCACCGAAAGCTGTCATATTGTTTGATCCGAACACAATGATAAACTTTTTTTTTCAGAGCAGAAGATTAAAACGATTTCCAAATGGGATCCAATGTTAACCTATTTTTCGCTGGTGGCTATATTTTGTCTCGTCGGATTAAAATTAACATTTTTGCGAAAGGCTCCAAAACACGATTCCTGTAAAGTTGGGTTGAATTTTCCTCATTAGTTTCAGATATGATAAAATGTGATTTTCTAATTGAAGCCAATTGTTAATATGTTTTAGAATGGAAGCCATACAAAAATGAGCAATCATTATAAAGGCCCTTGCATGCGTTCCAGAGGAGATGATCAAAATGATATTTTTTCTCAAAGGGTTCATTGTTTAACTATGTTCTGCGCTAGATCTCATGTTTTTGTTCGTCGGAAAAAATGAGGAACTTTTGTAACAGACCTTTCATATTTCATTGATGTAAATTTTGGTTGAATTTGCATTAGTGGTATCAGAAGAGATTATCAAATTATGATTTTCACAGGGTTCGGAGTTTTGTTTTTCTTCTGCGCTTGAGGATTGTTTTTTTTATCAGGTACCACTGAAATGATAATTTTTTAGGGGAATTCCATACATCATTCAAAAACATTTAAGTTAAATTTGTTTAAGGAACAGATGAATAAAAATTGTAATTTTCCCATTTGGTCAAATGCATGGTCAGTGCTGTTGGCAAAGTTTTTCTAGGATCGCAACAAAATGAGCAGCTTTGATTGATTGATTGATGTTTTACTCCAACTTCAGCAATATTTCAGCTATATTGTGGCGAGAACTGTTGGGTTTATTGAAAAATTCTAATAAATACATAAAATATTAATATAAAACCATATAGCTTTATACAAGTAAAACAAATGTGTAAAATGTTAAAAAACATAATAGTAATTTTTTGGTTTAACAATAACAATATTAGAAATTAGAAACTTGTTTAAAATTGATCTATTTAAATCTTACTAAATAAATTGATTGCTTTTAAAAATTGAACGATTTTGTCGCCTGTGACGTTTGTAAATAGTTCTTTAAGACAATCAGCAGAATAAAAATCACGCCTGATATCGGTAACATCTACACATTCAATTAAAACATGTTGAATTGTATAAGGACAATTGCATGGAATACATTCAGGTCGATCATCACTGTTGAGGATAAAACTATGTGTTGTTCTAGTATGTCCAATACGACATCGGGTCAACACTACCTGTTCCCTACGGTTTTTACCACAGGAACCAATTTGTTTACCGGCGTCTGACTGTATTCCATGCAGTTTATTATTTATTTGCAGATCCCATTTGGCCTGCCATATCTTTAAAATGTATTTAACAATTAAAGGCTTCATGTCAGTGTACGGTACAGGACAATCCGCCATCCCATCATCTAGTGCATCCTTGGCTTCCTGGTCAGCAACTGTGTTTCCATAGATCCCCACATGACTAGGGATCCAAACATAAATGACTTCTTTGCCTAATGCTACAAGTGATTTGTAGAATTCGGCTATTTTCAAAATAATTGGGTGTTTTGTTTTTCGACTTTCAATTGCCAATAAGCAAGAAAGTGAATCGGAACAGATCATGAATTTATTTGATTGCGATAAAGCTACAAATTTAAGTGCTGAGTAAATAGCGTTAGCTTCGGCAGTAAATATGGAACTAGAGGATGGTAATCGGAGAGTTGCTGCACGATCTCCAAAAACGGCTGCAGAAGCCACTTTGTCTCCATCCTTAGAGCCATCTGTGTAAATTTGCAAGTATTCAGGATGTTCAGATTTAATTCTTGCAAAGTCCTGCTGGATAACCAGGGGATTGGTATCATCCTTTTTGTGTTTGCGTAGTTCAAAATTAAATGTTGGTTTTGGGTTCAGCCATGCAGGTTTTTTGGGAGTTTCTATAGGCGCTATTTCATCTAAATTTATATAAGCAGATTCAAGGTGTGGTTTGATACGAAGACCAAAAGTTTGTATAACGTTTGGTCGTTTTTCATAGTCAGCTTTGTGAAGAGGTTTGAAAACACAGTTGTGAGAAGGATTGGAAGGATACCTTTAAG
>MJUU01030092.1:28284-43504 GCA_002080025.1 Modiolus philippinarum
CATTTTGATATGGGGAAGAAATGAAAGTTTACTATCAAAAATTAAACCAAGGAACTTGGCCTCTTTTACTATAGTTATAGGGTTATTGTATAGTTTAAGCTCTGGGTCTGGGTGCATTTTCCGCTTACAACAGAAATGCATCCCGACTGTTTTCGAGCTTGAAAATTTAAAACCATTTTCAACTGCCCATTTTTCGATTCTGTTTAGACATAATTGCAGTTGGCGTTCTATGTTATTCATGTTTTTGCCACGATAGCAAATCAGAAAATCATCTACATAAAGAGATCCATCGATGTTATCTTTTAAAACCTGGGCCAAACTATTTATTTTAATACTAAATAGTGTGACAGAGAGGATGCTTCCTTGCGGAACACCCATCTCTTGTTCAAACGAGTCAGAAAATGTAGAGTTGACTCTAACATTGAATTCACGATCCTTGAGAAAATTCTCAATAAAATTTGGTAAACTTCCTCTCAACCCCATATCAAAAAGATCTTTTAAAATGCCATATTTCCATGTTGTATCATATGCTTTTTCAATATCGAAAAAGATGGAAACTGCATGTTCTTTCTTTAAAAATGCATTTCTGATAAATGTTTCGAATCGAACTAAATGGACTATTTTTGTACGACCTTGTCGAAATCCATTTTGGATGTTCGACAGAAAATTGTTCGATTCGAGATACCAAACAAGATGGTTGTTTATCAGAGCAGCTTTGAAAAAGACCCTCCATACAGTATTCCCGTGTAGTTTGATTGAATCTGTTGTAGTTGTTACAGAGACAATGTTCCAAATATGATTTTCCACAAGGGTCCAATAATGAAATATGTTCTGTGCTGACGGCTATGTTTTCTGTCGAATCAGAAAGAAATGAGCAATCTTTGTTTAGAACTTTACCAACAACATTCCGGTATAGTAGTTAGTTTCAGAGACAATGGAAATGATGTTTTTTCCATAGGACAAATGTTAAGATAAAGATCCTAGCAAACATCCGTGTTTTTTTTATCGGAATGGAAAAAGACCTTCGATACATTACCTCTATAAGGCATGGTTGAAACTTCGTCAGTGGTTTCAGAGGAAAAGATGAAAATGTGAAAGTTGACATCAGACGACGGGCGCTAAGTAATAGCAATAACTTACAATGACCCTCAAGAAATATAAACATGAGACTCTCAAGGGCCAGTATCGCTCAACTGCACCATGGCAAATACGAAAACGTCTATGTTAAAGGGTCTCATTTTCTATGTATAAAAGAAATCTTCATCTCATTTAACTTTTTTCCCCACTGTCTAAAATCTTGATCAACACTTAATAAGAAACACTCATGCTGTATTCAGTTTAAATCTATTCAGTTGTTCTCTAGAAGATGATCTTTGTGTATGTATTTCCCATAGGTTTCGATGTCAATCTAAGTTTTGTCGCTGGCGGCCATGTTTGATGACGGATCACATAGCTCCTCATTACTTACAATCATACAGTGTTTGGCTCAAATCCAAACTACACTTCTCTATAAGATCTTTGTATGCATTTTCCCATAGGATTAAATGAAAAATTAAATTTACCTTAGGCGGTCATGTTGGATGACAGAGGGCACCAAAGTAACAACACTTGGTCTGAACCTCACAAGCATCATTCATGCCATTGTTAGTGTTAATCCTTTTATCTGTACTCTAAAAGAAGATCTTTGTATACATTTCCCATTTAATCCAATGTCGCAAACTTAGTCCTCAGCTGGCGGCCATGTTGGATGGCCGATAAGCACCACAATAACAAAAATTGGTCAGCAACTCATAAATCCGTTTTTGATGACAGATTTGCACTAAAGTAACAGCACTTGGTCAGCACCTTATAAGCATAATTTATGCCACCTTTAGTTTTAATCATTTCATCAACTCTCGAGAAGATCTTTGTATACATTTCCCCGTAGGGTCCAATGTTAAACCAAGTTCACCGCTGACGTCCATGTTGGATGACAGATTGGGCACCAAAGTAACATTTGGTCAGCACCTCATAAGCATTATTCAATCCATTCATCAACTTCTGAGAGATCTTTGTATACATTTCCCCATAGAGTCCAATGTATTACTAAGTTCACCGCTGGCGGCCATGTTGGATGACAGATCGGCACCAAAGTAAAAACATTTGGTCAGCACCTCAAAAGAATCATTCATGCTACGTTTTGTTTAAATCCATTCAGCAGTTTTCTAGAAGAAGATCTTTGTATGCGTTTTCTCTTAGGGTCCAATGTTAAACTAAGTTCACCGCTGGCGGCCATGTTGGATAACAGGTCGGCACCAAAGTAACAACACTTGGTAAGCACCTCATAAGCATTATTCATGCTATTTTTTGTTTAAATTTATTAACCGGTTCTCTATAAAATCTTGCATGCATTTCCCCATAGGTCCAATGTTAAACTGCGTTCATCCCGGGCGGCCATGTTTGATGTCAGATCGGCACCATAGTAACAGCACTTGGTCAGCACCTCATACGCATCATTCATGCCTACTTTGGTTCAAATCCATTCAGCAGTTCTCTAGAAAAAGATCTTTGTGTGCATTTCCCCATAGGGTCAAATGTTAAACTAAGTTCAACGATGGCGGCCAAGTTGGATGGCAGATCGACACCAAGGTAACCACATGTGGTCAGCACCTCATACGCATCATTCATGCTAACTTTGGTTTAAATCCATTCAACAGTTCTCTAGAAAAAAATCTTTGTGTGCATTTCCCCGAAGGGTTAAATGTTGAACTAAGTTCAACGATAACAGCTTGGATGACAGATCGGCACCAAAGTCAGAAAAATTTGGTCAGCATCTCATTAGCAACATATATGCTATGTTTGGTTTACATCAATTCAGCGGTTCTCTAGAAGAAGATTTGTGCATGCATTTCCCTTTATTGTCCAATTAAAAGTATGTTCTGACGTTTGCAGCCATTTTAGATGGCATATCGGCACCAAAGTAACAATACTTGGTCAGCACTTCATTCATGCTATGTTTGCATATAACCCATTCAGTGGTTCTCCGGAAGATCTTTGTATGCATATTAAACTAAGTTTCGATGCTGGCCGCAATGTTTGACGACAGATCGGAATCAAAGTAACAGCACTTTTCTAAAGGAAGATTTTTGTATGAATTTTCCATAGGGTAGAATGTTAAACTAAGTTTTGCAGTTGGTGGCCATGTTGGAGAACGAATCAGCACCAAAGTAACAATACTTGGTCAGCACATCAGTAGCATCATTCATGCTATGTTTGGTTTAAATTCATTCAGCGGTTCGATAGAAAAAGATCTTTGAATGCATGCCCCCATAGGGTCCAATGATAGACCAAGTTTCGCTACTGGCTGACATGTTTGATGCCAGATCGACACCAAAGTAACAACATTTGGTCAGCACCTCATAGACATCATTCAAGCCAACTTTGTTTTAAATTCATTCAATAGTTCTTTAGAAAAAGATCTCTTTATGCATTTCTCCACAGGGTCCAATGTTAAACTTAGTAAACCGCTGGCAGCCATGTTGCATAACAAATCTGCACCAACGTAACCACATTTGGTAAGCACCTCATTAGCATCATCCATGTCAACTTTGGTATTAATCGATTCAGTGGTTCTCTAAAAGAAAATCTTTGTATGAATTTCTTATAGGGTAAAATGTTGAACTAAGTTTTGCCGCTGGCGGCCATGTTGGATGACGGATCAGCACCAAAGCAACAACACTTGGTAAACACCTCATTGGCATCGTTCATGCTATATTTGGTTTAAATTCATTCATCGGTTCGATCGAAAAAGATCCTTGCTTGCATTTCCCAATAGGATCCAATGTTAAACCAAGTTTCGCTGCGTGCTGCAATGTTTGGTATACAAACAAGCGCCAAAGTAACAACATTTGGTAAGCACCTCATAAGCATCATTCATGCGAACTTTGGTCTAAATCTATTCAGAGATTCCCGGGAAGATCTTTGTATGTATTTCCTCATAGAGTCCAATGTTAAAATAAGTTCACTTCTGGTGGCCATGTAGGATGACAGATCGACACCAAAGTAAGAACATTTGGTCAGCACATCATAAACATGATTCAAGCCAACTTTGGTTTAAATCCATTCAGCAGTTCCTTAGAAAAAGATCTTTATATGCATAGGGTCCAATGTTAAACTTAGTTTACCGTTGGCAGCCATGTTGGATGACAGATCGGCACCAAGTTAATAACATTTGGTCAGCATCTCATAAGCCTCATTCATGCTATGTTTAGTTTATATCCATTCAGCGGTTCTCTAGAAGATCTTTGCATGCATTTCCCCGTAGGGTCATATGTTAAACTAAGCTTTGGCGCTTGCGGCCATTTTTTGTGGCCGATCGGCTACAAAGTGGTGGTCATGTTGGCCACTTGGACAGCACATCATAAGCATCATTCATGCTATGTTTGTATATAACGTATTCAGTGGTTCTCTAAAAGATCTTTATATGCTATGTTTGTATATAACGTATTCAGTGGTTCTCTAGAAAATATTTATGCATTTCCCCATAGGGTCCAATTTTATCTATTTCTCGCTGCTGGTCGCCAAATTTGATGAGAGATTGGCATCAAAGTAACAGCACTTAGTCAGCACCCAATATGAATCATTCATGCAAGCTTTGGTTTAAATCAGTTCAGCAGTTCACCAGAAAAGATCTTTGTATGTATTTTCCCAAAGGGTTCAATGATAAACTAAGTTTCGCTGCTGGCCGCCATGTTGGATCAAGGATCGGCACCAAAATAACACAACTTGTCAGCACATCATAAACATAATCAATGCAAACAGCGGTTCTTTAGAAGATCTTTGTATGAATTTTCCATTGGGTAAAATGTTAAACTAAGTTTTGCCGCTGGCGGTCATGTTGGATTACGGATTTGCACCAAAGTAAGAACACTTGATCAGCACCTGATAAGCATCATTCATGCCAAATGTTCAAATCCGTTCTGTGGTTCTCAAGAAGGAGTTCGTTAAAGCCAAAGTTCACATTGGACAGACGGACGACGGAAGCAAAGCGATGGCAAAAGCTAACCCTGGCTAAATCCAGGGGAGCTAAAAATATAAAAATATGGTTGAATGTATATTGGAAGTAAATAATTTTGCCTAACGTTGTACTAGTCTGTGGTACTTAAGGTGCCAAATTGTTGAAAACTTATCCCGTATTGATATTCTTAATCGTGTTGACGTTTTTTGTCGCTTTTTACGAAAAAGACCTACTCTATTACCCAAAAATTATAGAAATGGCAGAAAACTAGTCAGACCAAAAGAAATCAGATCACCGAACAATCGCAAAGCTATTGTCAGGCAACAAACTCAAAGCAAAAACTTTACAGAATTTATGAATGAACATGTACCGATAGCCAAGATGGTTACATATGTACAACAAAAGGAGTTAGAAATCCTAAATGTCAAAAATAAAATCAAACACAATAAAGTTGAAGTTGTTTCCAAAAACTGTCTAAAATTGCATGCATGGAGTTCAAAGCAAAAGTTGTTCCCGATACATTATTCAACAGTAGAGGAATCAACGAATAACGAAGGAATAATGAACGTTAATCATGTATCAAATATATTGCAGAGACGTATCAAAAAATCTATTATAAAAATAGTGGTTTAGTGAATAATGACCAGTGGAATATTAATTGAAGCAGCCCGTCATCCAAGGGTAAATGATTAACTAGAAGTGATGAACAATAGTATCGACGACAAAATGTCAAAAATATAAAGTACACTCAAATGGCGACCACGTTGCTAATAAAGTATAGGTGAAAGATATTTCGTTATCCAGTATGATTTCATGCAAACAAATATTGGTCCTCAAAATACAAAAATAAACGCGTGGAAACCTATGAATTATTAGCTATGTTATCACAATTTTTGCATTTACCTCAGAAAACGACATATCTTGAAAAATTACAAACATAACATACAAACTAAAGAATTAACAGTTTAAAAAAATTCTTTCACTATCATTCCTATCATCTTTTGAAAGAGTTGAAGATCTCTTACCTGTTATTATTTTATTGCAAAAATATATGAGCCTACGGATCTTTGCATTATATTGTTATAAATTCATTTATTCAGGCATTGTTGTTTTTGCACATGTTGCAACTCTGAATTCGTTTGTTAACTTTTGTTTTCATAGATATCTTTTCTTTTTATTTCTTGATCAAAGAGAAACTTACTTTGGATTGTATCGAAGGCTAAATTTACTTTCCTAATCAGCCATTCCCAAATTCTAGACATAAAACTCGTTGCCCCGATTATCACAAAAATACAATGTTTAAATTGATGATCTTGTTCTCATCCTTATATAGTTGAAATGTTTCTCACTGGATAAACATAAAACTATAAAAAAAATAAAACAATCAGTCTTCTTTAAATTATTCTCAAATCTCTAATGTGAGTTGAAAGACTATGAGTTGCACTGGATTCTTCACTGACGTCTTACGCCATACGTGAAGAATGAAGAAGAATGAAATATACAAAAAAAACAAAACAAAACAAAACAAAACAAAACAAAAAACAACACAAAAAAAATCATAGTTTTTATAGAAGAATTCTACATGTAAAGTACAACTAAAGACAGAAGTTACTACAAATCAAGTTTCTTCAGATAGCCATTTTGACAACTTATGTCTCATTAGTCAAAATGAAATCGAAATTTTATGAAAGCCATAAACCGAAAGATGCATAATCAGTGGTGTAGGAAAACAAACAAGCAATAAAGTCTAAATGAGAACCAAAAAAAAAACGAGTCTCATTAAGTAACGGCAGGTGTAACTTTTTGACTTGCAATAATTGTGCCATTAAGTGCTTCATAATTTTATTTAGTTTAACTAATACACTCTAATAAAAAATGAAATTTGATTGGAAGTTAAATAAAAATGTTCAGCAAACATTTCCAGTTTAATCAATAAAAACTACAAACTTCACTTCCATATATTGCTGTCTCCAAATCTCTCATCCAACCATTTAACAAGTTCAGTATTCTTTCTACATTCCTTAATTAATGTCTTAATATCAAACAAATCACTGTCAAACTTCTCTAGCAACCATTTTACAAGTTCAGTTCTGCCATACTTACATGCCTCATTCATTGCTGTTTTCATATGAAATAAATTATTATCAAATTTCCCGCACAACCATGTAACAAGTTCAATGTTTCCTTCACCACATGCCTTATTCATTGCTGTTTTCATATCAAACAAATTATTATCAAACTTCTCGAACAACCATTTAACAATTTCTATGTGACGCCGACTACTACACGCCTCATTCATTGCCTCCTTCATATCGATATTACTATGGTACTCCACACACAACATTTTAAAAAGTTCATTGTTACGACTCTGAAGTGTTTTATTTATTATGGTGTTCATATCAAGTACAGTGTGATCTGACATTTTAAGTATAATTTGAACACCCTCCATGCAACCACTCAAACAGCTCTCATTTAACACTAACTGTACATTATATAACCCACGATACGTATCCCCTAACCATTGTATTACATCACTTTTTCTACCTTTACATGCCTTCACTACCATGTAGTCAATATCAAATAAACTACTTTCAAACCTCCCATATACATCCTTCACAAAGTCAAGTTCTCCTTTACAGAATACAAACTCGACTATATCACTCACTGGTAACTTGTCATGCTTATTGTTTAAAATTACTGATGTAATGAACTTTTTCATGTCGGCATCAATATTGATTTCTTGGACAATAAATGTCTTGAATATCCAACTCAACAATGAAGTTAAGTTAAAGACCTGACTTAAACCATGCAAAGTTAACAAAAACTGCACACCAGGTAAACCTTGACATCTCATTATGTTGTTACAGAAATAAAATTGTGGGGTATCTTGTTTTATACTATGATTTATAAGTATCTTCAGTATCACATTTGATCTCTTTAGATCCATTGTACATACTGAAAACTTAAATGATTCAAGCAGTGTCTTTTTACATGCCACAATAACAAGACTATGCGATTCGAATGTCAGAGTTTTGTGTATATTGTTATATAAACATTGGTTAACAAAGTCAGTGTCACAGAATATAATGAGGGCTGAAGGTAAATAGAAACTTAATGTGGAAATTGCATAATAGGGGGACTTTCCTGAGAATCGATGATCCCATAAATTCTCAGCCACATTGTGTGGTATTTTGTAATTGTAATGTTTTATTATTTTCCGTAAAATATTGTTACTTGTCATTGTTATAATCTTTGATTTACACAGGTTCTGTACAAACTGATAAGGTCTGTTATCTATTTCAAGTAAGTGCAGTAATCTCCTAGCTAGTAAGCTGTAACATGATGTCGGAGTAGAAAAGATAACTTCTCCTTCACCTGATTGATAAAACTGAGGTCTTGTCATATCTATAATGAAATCAAATTCTAACAATGGTATAGCCCTTCCACTATCAGCAACACTATAAGATATCAAAACAGCCTCTCTTATTAATCTATTCTGAAAACAATAATTGCCATCATTATTCATTTTCAAATATTTACCTAAAAGTCGTCTCGCTGAGTCGTGTATGTCCATTTTTAGAATCTCTACCTGAGAGTTCCTATATATAGTTTTTATTATTGACCTAAAGGCATTAAGATCTATTTCATGTACATTGACAAAAACGCCTTTTAGTAAGGCGTAAACTAAAAATGTGAAGTCTATCATACAATTCATATTTGTTTTTCCATCTGATCTAAAATTATCAATTTCATTTACAAGTTGTTCCGTTGGATGACAGAAAAAGTTACAACCTTGTCTCGTAAACTTACGATCTGAGGCAAATAGACAGCATTTTTCTGGAAATCCTATCTGTGTCTCAGTATCAGAATGTAGAATTTTTTGTAATGTGTCCTTGTGTAAATATACTGTTGAGTCAGTATCGACAGCAGAGTCCGCACTGATATTTACTTTCGCTATGTCATCTGTTACCAATATATTGTTTTTCTTAAAATATTTCATGAGGCAGGACTCTTTCTCCTTTACCGTCATTTGATTTTTATCGGAACTTAAATCTAACGCGTATTGATCAAGGAAAATTCTGTGATGATCCGTTATTTTAATTGTGTGGAAAATATCCTTCCTCAATGTGAACATAACTTTTACGTTCTTATTTTGTATTGTTGAGTATATCATATCCAATAATTTAGAATGAATATTTTCATCGTAAGTGGTTTTTGTCCTTCCAAACACATCATCAATGAAAACAGCATCCATACCTTCACTCATTTCCTGCCATTGTTCGATTTTATCAAGTTTAATACATCTCTCACCTTTCATTGAAAACTGTTGAATTATTTCGAGACCAACGCGAGACTTGCCAATACCAGGAACTCCAATGAGAATTACTATCCCTTTTTTGATTACGCAAATCAAAGCTTTATCAACAACATGTGTTTTCACAAACGTCTCTTCTGTTGAGTGACTCTTAATCATATTTTTAGTATTTTCTGGAATTGAAACAAAAAACTTAATCAAACAAACATGATACTAAATAAAATAACATTTTAACAAAATGTTTTTCAGACAATATATATATGTTGTGTATTAAGTTTTTAATACAATGTACTACAAACATTCTATTACGTCAAGTTTTTTATACTATTCGAATTAAGGCGAAACACTTTCCATTTTATGATCATAATATTGCTATTGCTGTTTAAAAAAATACAAAAATAATATAGGGTTATTGCATGAATATTGCGGAATATTATCCCGAGTAGAATTTTATATTGCACGAGCTTGCGAGTGCAATATATATTCTACGATAATATTCCTCAATATTCATGCAATAACCCTTTTATTGTATAGCAAAGCTTAAATTTTTGTTAATAAAGGGATTTTGTTGTCAATAAGTCATATTTGCACTACTGCAATATGGAAATTTATTGCAAGCTTACGTTTGGTTGCTTTCTTTGGGAAATATTATGTTGCTATACAATTAACAATATTATTGTTGCAAATGCATGCTATACAAGATCTAAAACATAATTATTGCAATTGCATATGCAGGTGATCTTTGGTTTTATTGCGGTCAAAATACAAGGCTTGCAATCTATGATATCACTTTTATTAGTGCAAGTGCTTTGTATGGTGGTGCTGTGAATAATAGAGTTGCTATATGATCTTATATGGAAAACAGAATACATGGATATAGCGTTGTTCATCAAATAGCAAATGAATTCCGCTTAAACCGGTGCTGGGGGCCGTTTTGAACTTACTATGAGGTAGGAGTGTTTGCTCTTTATTGAAGGCCTCATGGTGACTTCAAGATAAAGAACAACAATAAAAGCGTTGTTCCATTTGATTAATCTTATCATGTATTTATAGGGATTTTGTGCCATGTACATTTACTCCATATCCCTTTATTTGTTTATCTGTTAATGTGCTAAATAGATATGTTGTATGATCTAGTGTGTGTGTGACCCTGTGTGTTGTCTTATATTTGATATCATTGTTTTATTAGCATTTGCTTTGATTTTTTTTTGTTGTTATCTTTGGTTTTCGGTCGTATGTTCCCCCTATTCTTGACATATGATCTATTATTATTGCATGTGGTGTGAAATCAATATTTTAAGTTTCTTCTATACATATACTTAGAAATATATGCTCTTATCATTATTAAAATGTACGATGTATTTTACGAAAGGATATGGAGTAAATGAACATAACATCTTAACACATATGAAGACACACTCACTAGGGATGGGGTAATGGATAATCGTTATAGATTGTAATCCATTGCAAAATGTTGAGTAATCGAAGGTAAACTGTAATCGATCTGATTTTCGTTTAATTGTAATCGTAATTAAATCGATTACAGCTTCCGTAATTACCCCTATGATTATCGGTTACTTTTCGGTTACATTTCGATTACACTTTAACTTAAAGCTGTCCGTTAAGATTTTCACTTAGGTTTATGGTATCAGAAATGCATCAGGACCTGGGTCCTCCCCAACTATTGAACAAGTTGAAATTTTATGAAATAGACTTATCGTTCTTTGTATTTATATGTAGAAGAAATGAGTTATCCAGCATTGTTATATGTGAGAGAAGTGTCTTTTGCAATATGTTTTAAAAATGATGAATAGAAAAAATTAAATAAAAATAATAAAAAAAAGACATGCAACAAGACACTTGCAATAAATGTCTTATAATATATAACCGTTTTTTATATATCGGTGATCTAATGCTGAATGTTAATTTGCTTCCATTCTTTTCATATAAACCTTAAAGCCATTGACCTATTGCAAAATATCTTAAGTAAAACTGTAAAAGTTGCTTCAATTGTATATATCTGACTATTTTTAGGCTATAATTGTCCTGCAACTATTTTAACCACTTCAATCCCTCTCTCCCATAAAATCGTCCTAAAATTTGTGACTTGAATTTAAGAAACTAAATTTTAAGACTTAAACTCAAGTCAGTAATCTCAGTTTTGAACAGATCTTCTTACTGTGTGATCATGTCTTGGAGAGATCACTATGAAATACCACCAGATTTGCCTTCAGATAAAGATAAAATGCATGCATTGCAATACATTCATATCTGTCACACACATACTAAGATGAACAACACGGACCCAATAAAAACCATGGATGAGATCAGGTGTAATCTGGGAAAAAGATATTCATAGCAGTCCACAAAATCGTGATGTCGACTGTAAAACTTCTGGAGTGATGACTTGAAGTCATGAGGATCATAATTCAACTATTTTCCGGTACAATTTTTTCTTGATTTCACAAAGTGTTTCGAATACAATTTACATCTTGATGCAACAAGTCTTTTGGTAAAAAAATCACAATTTGTCTTCAATGTATAGTTTAAAATGTGATACAGCATAAATTTTAATAAATTGTCTAAGTATTCTTCGGAGTTAAGCATACAAAGTGCATGTAAATAGGTTTGTTTTGTTTTCAATGTCGCCATTTTGGATATTTAATTGAAATCGCTAATACCACTGTTGACACATATTTAGCTTCTTTTATGGCCTTGTTATCAATACCGATACTAATTTTGGTGCCTTGGCTCGCCATTTTGATAAATATTTCTTCGACACCAAAGATAGACACCAAAAATTTGAAAAACCAATTTTTTTTAAACAAGGACAAAAACTTTAACAAAGAATAAAAATATGAAAGACGAAGAACCATCTAAAACATAGTTATTAATAGTGTAAAAGACACAAATCGCTTTTAATTTAAGTACATGTATATGCACTTAATGTTAAATCTGTTTTGCAAATTGTAGAATTAGTCCGAGAGATTACAGTGATAGACTAGTGTAAAAAGAAGGTGTACATCACTTTTAAAAATATTTATAATTGTATCAGGATGCTGATACACAAGTCTCCCAAACGAACTCCCAAATCAGACTTAAGAACAAGAAACTCCCTTAAACTTCATTCATTTCATAGCAATGTGATCTTTACCGCCTTTTTCCCAATTGTCATGACAATTTTACGCATTCTGAAATTTTTGAGACTAGAAACCAACTCTCAATATGCAACACAACCTTTCCATCAAGTTTTGTTCAATCGGAGCACTCTAAATTTTCCCGCCTTTTTGCCTTTCCATGGCAAGTCGTCATTTTGAAATTTTTTAGACTGAAAACAAATTCCCGGTATGCTATACAACCTTTCTGTAAGTTTTCATGCAAATCTGAGCACTTTTGATTTTCCCTCCTTTTAGTGGTTTCCATGGCAACGGTTGCTATTTTGATTTTTTTTAAACTAAAAATAAATTCCCTGTATGCTATACAAAGTTTCTGTAAGTTTTCATGCACTTCTGAGAACTTTTAATTTTCCTGCCTTTTTCCGTTTCCATGGCAACGGTTGCCATTTTGAATTTTTTAAAACTAAAATCAAATTCCCTGTATGCTATAAACATTTCTGTAAGTTTTCATGCAGTTCTGAGAACCTTTAATTTTCCCGCCTTTTTTCCGTTTCCATGGCAACGGTGCCATTTTGAAAATCCCTAGACCTTCTTGCACAACTACACATTGGTATCTGTGTTCCTTTTAAGTTTCATTTAGATCTGATGAGTGGTCTCTGAGATCTGTCCCGGACAAATTGTAATAAGATTTTTGTCAATTTCCCGCCTTTTTATGGTTTCCATGGCAACGGTACCATTTAGAAAATCTATAGACCTTCTTGCACAACTAGACGTTGGTTTCTATGCTCATACTAAGTTGCATTCAGATCTGATGTGTGGTCTCCAAGATCTGCCCTGGACAAATTATCCCAAAATTTTGTCAATTTTCCCGCCTTTTTTGCCGTTTCCATGGCAACGGTGCCATTATACAAAGTTTCTGTAAGTTTTCATGCACTTCTGAGAACTTTTAATTTTCCCACCTTTTTCCGTTTCCATGGCAACGGTTGCCATTTTGAATTTTTTAAAACTAAAAACAAATTCCCTGTATGCTATACAACATTTCTGTAAGTTTTCATGCAGTTCTCCAGTCTCCAAGATCTGCCCCGGACAAATTATCCCAAAATTTTGTCGATTTTCCCGCCTTTTTGCCGTTTCCATGGCAACCATGCCATTTTGGAAGTTCCCAGACCTTTCTGCACAACTAGAAATTGGTATCTATGCTCATACTAAGTTTCATTCAGATCTGATGTGTGGTCTCCAAGATCTGCCCCGGACAAATATCCCAAAATTTTGTCGATTTTCCCGCCTTTTTTTCCGTTTTCATGGCAACGGTGCCATTTTGGAAGTTCCCAGACCTTCCTGCACAACTAGACATTGGTATCCATATTCCTGCTAAGTGTCATCAAAATTGGACGAGTGATCTCTGAGATCTGCCCCGGACAAATTTTTGTCCGGAAAGAAAAAGAAGAATAATAAACACTAGATTTGCAATTGCAAGCAATAGCTGATGTCGCCCCTGACAGCCAATTAGATGATTGAAGCTTGTCCGCAGCATCAAAATCTACCTAGAAATCAATTTTTCTTGAAAATCTATTAATCGTCTAATTCTGAGCACTTGATTTTCTCGCCTTTTTTGTCGTTTCCATTGCAACTGGTGCTTTATTGAAGTCTTGGACATAAGAAAACCTTCCCCCCATGTCCTAAGCAACCTTTCTGTAAAGTTTCATCCAATTCTGAGCACTTTGATTTTCCCGCCTTTTTTGCCGTTTCCATAGCAACCGGTGCCATATTGAAGTCTTGGACATTGATAAACCTTCCCCCATGTCCTCAGCAACCTTTCTGTAAATTTTCATCCAATTCTGAGCACTATGATTTTCCCGCCTTTTTGCCATTTCCATGGCAAACGGTGCCACCGGTGCAATATTGAAGTCTTGGACATCGGAAAACCTTCCCCCATGTCCTAAGCAACCTTTCTGTAAATTTTCATCCAATTTTGAGTACTCTGATTTTCCCGCCTTTTTTGCCATTTCCATGGCAACCGGTGCCATTTTGAAAATTTCTGGTGGTGCATGCACATTTTCTCATAGTGGTCCAACTTTGTGCCAAGTATGAATGAATTCTGTCCAAGCGTGATTGAGAAAATTTCGATTTTCCTTGAAATTGGGCAAATTTCGAATTTTTCGTATTTTGGTCGCCATCTTGGAAATGGCGCCAACTTTGAAAAAAATTTTACTTGCATGCACCCTTCCAGATAGTGTTCCAACTTTGTACCAAATATGAATGATTACTGTCCAGGATCTCTGAGAACTAAGCCGGACAAAAAGAGGTGGAAGAAAGAAAGAAAGCGTAATAATAATAATAACAAAGAAACGGACCAAAAATAATATGTCGTCCCGACTACGTCTGGGGCGACATAATAATAATAATAATAATAATAATAATAATAAGAAACAGAGTAAAAACAATAAGTCTCCACAAACTTCGTGGTATTACAGTAAGTAGTTTACTAGGATTTGGTTTTATTTGTATACTGTAGGAAAACGGGATAGAGAAACGGGAAGTTTTGGTACCCGGAAACCGCTTTAAACTTACCGCTAGCTTTTGTTATGCAGATACCAAGTCCGGCTATCACTAGTTTGTGTCTTTCATTCCTGTTTTTCTAGTGCTATTCGCTTGTGGACTCTGACATGTGATTGTAATTTTCGGCCATTGTAGGTGTTTTCTGTTATCTTTTATTTGTAACATTATAGTTCTTGATGTTTAAGCTGCGCTCACAATTTTTGTGTGTGTGTGTGTGTGTGTGTGTGTGTGTGT
>MJUU01030092.1:43868-64845 GCA_002080025.1 Modiolus philippinarum
TTTTTTGAATCCCTGATGAATAACTGTCACACAGATAAACATGTCTAATGAGAAGTCCGTAAAATTTGTTATTGCTCTTGCGAAACGAATCAACTGTGAAACATACACTCCGTACGCAGGAGAAATTTGAAAATTACTGTTCGTGGTAGGTAAATTGATAATTTTGAAATTAAAATCGTCCCTTTTGTCGCACATTTTAGTACTGAGATTACCATTTTCGTCAAATTCGAGATATAAGTCCAAAAACGATAAAGATCTAGTGGTTTCTGTCGCTTCCCTTTTCTCTAGTTTTGGAGGATATATCGATGGGATCCATTAAGCAAAGATGGAAAGAACATTATCAATGTAACTAAATGTGAGATTGAATGATCGAGCATCTTTTATTTTGTGATCTTTTACGAGTCCATTAAGAAATTCAGTCTCGTAGGAATATAAAAAACAAGTCTGCCAGTAGGGGAGCACAATTCGTGTTCATTGGTGTACCAACTTAATGTTGATAAATAGCACCTCGAAATGTAAAAAAAATATTATCAATAAGAAGATCAAGCATACTGCATACCTGTTATTCATTGAAGCCTGCTTTTCCTTTTATTCTTTGAATGTGGATTTAAAGGCTAAAACAACAATTTCTTTAAAATTGGCAAAGGCTTCTGAATGATACTTTTGATTCTGATTTAAGTTATAATTAGGAAGCGTGGTACAGAGGTTGGAAAAATCCAATGTTTTGAGGGAATGCTTTTGAGAAAATGAACTGAATTTACGGTTTTCAAATAAATCGAATTTAAGAGTATACACATGTGATTTCTGTCATTTCGGGCAATAATACTAGTAGTATCACAGTATGTTTGAAGCCGGTCTTCGACTGTAGACAAATTCTTAGTTCAACAGACATTTAAGTAGTTGCAAAAGATAAATATCCAGCGATTTATCTTTCCTTGTATGGCTTTTTAGTAATTTTTGTACCCAATATAGGTGTAGCAGGCCTTAAATGTAAGGACAATGCACTCTACAGAAAAGCTAGCTTACGTAGCAGCAGAAAGGAACCGTTTGCCGATGCCTCATTTCCCGCCTAGCAAAATGGGCAGTAAGAAGCGATGTACTGTGATTATTTTCAAAATTATGAATTTCCTTAACCAAGAGAGATTTTTTTATTTATCCTTAACGGAGTGTATGCTTTAAGGTAATGTGAGAGCTTGTACCAGTTATTCGAGCTTTCTCGTTAAGTATAACTATCCCCATGATGGCTTTATAAATCAAGACTTCTGAAATATCCGTGTCATACGATTATTAAAAATGTTATTTCGTTGTGGAAACATTTGTGTTTTAAGTCCATGATTCAACTTAGATTCAAGTTTCTTATTTACTTAGTACTTAGATGAACATTTCTTTTCATTGTACACGACCTTCAAATAACAATTGTTGCTAAGTCGTTTCCGGACAAGGTGAGATTGGTGACATCAAACCAGTTTTATCCACCATTTTTTCTGAAACTCCTGTACAAGTCAGGGCCATTGTTGTATTTAATTTTTTTCGCACATACTTGTTCCTAACAATTCTGGAATTCGGTGATGTGCAAATTAACATCAACTCCAGACCCGATTAAAATTACATGTACTATGTGAAAATTTACTCAGGCTTCTAAAATACTTGTTGTGCATGTCAATGCAATTCTAAAGAAAACAAAGGGTTAGATTTAACTTGTAGCAGTCATGGGGAGGGGTAAGAACTATTAGACATTTTCACCCTAAGCCAAAACCGAATACGAGACCGAAGCCGAAACCAATTTAACTTGCATAATATTCACCAATAAGAAAAAAACAACACATTTCTATGATATTAAATAATTTTTTAATTAGTGTTTGCACTGAACAAATTATACTTTTCCAAATTTTTTAATGTCCTTAAACGAACAGATGTTCATTCGGTAAGAATATGATACATGAGGGATAGTGCAGGGCATAATTAAACATTTTCTGAAATGATAAATAAATTAATATTTTTTTTCTAAATCGTGCTCGTCTAAACATGTTTTTGAATGGTTTATGATTATTGATTCCGAATTCCATTTGACAATGTCAACAAAGTCTTTGTTATGTGAATCGTATTATTTGAATGTTACATGTGATTTAGTAATAAAATGTGTTTACATTGAAAATGGTTCTTGTTACCTTTTTTTTTGTAAATTCATTAAGCCTTCAAGTGAATGTTCACAATGATTCAACCAAATTGAACAACAGTATTCGAATGAAAAAGAACATATGCATATAAAAACGCTTTTTGGTTCTATATGTATTTGTTTGATTCGCCCGAATAAAGCTCAGTATGAATTTACCCTTTTAGAAATATAATCTGTGTGTTCAAACTTTGCATTGATGAAAGCACCGAGGACCCTTTAACATTGATTTTCATTCAATTGATGGCCTCGACAGATATATGAACAGTTTCACCAGATAAGGCATAAAGTCTCTGTTTTTAATCTATACTCATAGACTGTCATGGAAACATAAGAAACCACTGCAGCATCGCAAAATATTTTCAAACCGCATTTAGTGCCTTCCTGATACAAAGCTTGTTTATGCCAGTCGCCGATATGGTACTATCGTCGGAAAAAATAACGTTAAGATATGGGTTATAGATATTAAGGTCATTGATATAAATAAAAAACAATATAGGAGATAAGACTGATCCTTAAGGTACATCTGATTTACCTGTTGGAAATGTATATGAAATCGAAACAGTTAAGATATGTAGAAATATCGCCCTTATTTGCTCGCCATTATAAATAATTTTAACCGCTTGTTTGTGCACTAAAAATGGAGAACGCAGATACACCTATTTAGTTATAGGGAAAGACAAGACATATTTTGTTAAGAACCACACTGATTCAAACAAGAAATACACTGAGACTGACGTAATCAAAATGTTACAATTTTTGATCGACAATATTTTTGTCGAATTCGGAGGTCGTGTTTTCCAACAAACAATAGGGATTCCTATGGGAACTAACTGTGTGCCGCTCTAGCTGACCCTTTCCTTTACTCGTACGAAGCAAATGTTTTTACAAGGCCTTATTCAAAGAAAACAAAAACATTTAGCCCAGTCCTTTAATTTCAGCTTCCTCTACATAGACGATGTACTTTCTCTTAATTATCCTAAATTTAAGGAGTATTTCGATCAGATCTATCCCAATGAGCTTGAAATTAAAGAAACAACTCAAACACCTACTTCAGCTTCGAACCTAGATCTTTTATTTTATATTGACGAAGATGGACGTTTGAGATCTAAGCTATATGACAAGCGTGATGATTTTAATTTCCCAATAATGAACTTTCCTTTTCTTAGCAGCAAGATACCTACCTCTCCAGCCTATGGAGTGTACATTTCACAGTTGATTCGTTACTGTCGAGCGTGTAGTTTGTACAGTGACTATTTGAACAGAGCAAAAATACTGTCTCAAAAGCTGCACGTCAGGGATTTATTCAACCTGTGTTAATTTCATCCCTCAAGAAATTCTATGGCCGTCACCATAACATCATTGAAAGATATGACGTGTAAGTATCCCAAATGAAAGTGGACATTTTCAGCTAGATTCACGTTTTCCCGGATTTGACTACCGACTTTGACGTTTTCTAGGATTGACTCACTCACAGTGTGACGGATGCTGTTAACTGACCAGGACATGCTTACACTTCCGGAGCACCTGATGTCACTCTCAGTTTCACTGGAGTTCACACTTGAGTTCACACTGTGAGTTCCTTTGATTTGAATGATGTGATTTATATTTCTGTGCTTTGAAACTGACTAACGTCATTGTTTTGTGTGTAACGTCATTGATGTCAGTGTTCTTGTTTTGGCCATGTCTTTGGATTTCGATTTTTGTAAATTTTACTCCTTTGTTTCTTCGGTATTCTACTGCTGTTCTTTTGTTAATAATTTATATTAATGTCGATTGAAAGGAATGATTTGACTGTAAACCAAATTTCTTTAAATAAAGTAAATTATGTTTATTGGAGAAATTCATCAAATGATTTTTAGCAGGACACTCTAAGACTTTCGATGCTGATGGTAAAATTACATTAGATCTGTAACTAGAGATAACCTTTTGTTTTGATGCTTAGATTAAGATTATGAAGGAATTGTAAATGAAGTGATATTACATATTAATATTTTTGCTTTTAATGTAACTTTTGATATATATTTGATAAACCTAGTGTTTAAGCTGTTTAGGACAAGGAAATATTGAAATATAACATGATTATTTTAACCCTGCCTATAGTGTACTATTTTTTTTTTATTCACAAGCCAGTGATATTCTTCGATCAGAGCATTTTGATTTTCCATTTTTTTTCTAGTGCAGAAAAAAAAAAAAAAAAATTGTATGACCGGATGGATAAATCATATCACATAACATATAAAACTCCTTTAAACAATTTTTCCTGTGAACCTATGGGATAAATTAATCCGTATGTTATGCAATCATTTAATTGCAGTGAGCCGCCGAGCGCGGTCCCGGCTTATGAATAGGCCCGCAGCATCCTCTGAGCTTGGAGTATGAGTCTTCCTAACAGAAGACCCCGAGGGAACCCCGGGATAAAGAAATAGGACCTAGTATCTCCGGCTTGCGGGATGTGACCCTTCCTAAACGGAGGCTGACCCCGAGGGTCCCGGGATATAGAAATAGGACCCATTCCGTGGTTGTGAGAGATTAATAAATACACAACCCATCTTTTGGATGGGATGTAAACTCAGGTCCACGTGTTGGAAGAAACGCCACACTTCTTGCACGTTAAAGAACCCTTGTAGCAAGCTCTTTTTGGGGTGGTCCGTAGGTGATCGGCTACAAGGCTAAATTCCCCGCCCTTGACGATTTCACCATACCCCAAAGTGATTATTTATTAACAAACTTGTTCTCGTCTTGTAGCTGAAATATTGCTGAGAAGATGTTAAACAATATTCAATCAATCAATCAATTGCAGTGAGGAAAAATTGATTTAGATACTGTATTTGCTTCTTATTATCTATTTTAACCTAGGTGTGTATGCATGCACATCACCACCATAATAAAAGCCTAGTTTCGATTTTGTGGTACTTTAGGTGTGAAGTTCCGTCGATACAGCCAACGGCTCTGGGCAGTTACATTTCACACCTCTCCATTATTCAACTGTAGATCATATGATGTAAAATGTAGGTGAAGAATATGCTACATTTAATCCAGAGAAACTATTGTCTTTTCTACAAAGTTGATATTTATTTGAGAAAAAGATATATCCATCCGATCTTTCCATTGTCGATGCATACGGTCATCCCATTGTCGATGTGTATACACGAAGACAAACTGAACGGCAAAATACTAAAATTCAAGAACAAAGAAGGCTTATGAATGTAAAAAATTATTCAAATCTGTATATGTTGAACAAATTGTACGCAAAATGAAATCCTTTAAAATCTTCAATTCTCTATACTCTACACTGATGTAATATTTCAAACATTGTTAATTTATGAGCTTTTCTATGGTTTAGAAGAATATTTTACTAATTCGACCTCCGTTCGTCGAAAAGAATAAATTTAGTAAAAAAAAATACAAAACTTATTCAAGTGTGATTTTATATCAATTAAACAGTTTTATTGTTTATCATTGTGCATTTATCAAATGAAATTGGTTTCGGTTTCGATCTCGGTTTCGGATTCGGTTTCGGCTTATGATGAAAATGTCTAATATGAGCATATTTTCGCAATTTTTTAGGGATTGAACTTGCTTTAGAATTGCAGCATGTGTGTCCAATTCTCAGCAAAATAACATTTTCCTGAATTTTTTCAGCTATCTGGAACTTTCAATTTCTGAGACTAACCGCTATATATAATAGGAGGAAGGATATGAGGACTCTTGATAAAGAAATTGGCGATGAGACATTTTTCAATTCAGTTTTAATAAATTCAAGATTTTTTACTGCTCTATTAGATTTTTTTTTTAGAAAATACATATGCTACAAAAAAAAACATGTGAAAACTCATTAAATTTTCTTATACACATGTTTGTAAATTTGCACGTTGGCCTATTTACATACGTTTGTATATTTTGTACATGTTAATGGGGCTTTACAGCCTTTTTATTTTTGTATTTATTTATTTAAATGTTTTTGTCATAGTAGGGTAGCAAGCTATCGATTTTAAGAGATTTAATGTCCCGGAATCACATTCGGCTGAAGTATATATCAATGGAAACCTCTTTCAAGGCTGCTTTGAATAAGCGATGTCGTACAATCGCCAAGTGGTCACGATTTCCGCAAAATGAGGTCAAAGGTCAGCAGCAGAAATATCAGAAATACAAATATTAAACGTTTGGTAGATTATTCCCCCTTGCAGATGATATTGACTAAAAAAATTGAAGAATACATTTATTTACCAATGACAGGGGAACATATCAATGACATCATTTAACTTTTAAAATGTCCGGAAGTAACGCAATTTTGACGTTTTCGTTATATCATTGCTTTTTTTAAAAAATCAATATATACCTAAGTTATATATGACCTTGAAATTTCCATTATAAGATTTTATGTATTAAAATGCAAAAACTTTGTTAAGCATAGATTGAAATTATTTTCTAGAACATAATATCTTGAGAAACATCGTTCAGTAGCTACTGAAATGACGTTTTCCGTCAGGGCCAAATGCTATGGTATGTTGGTATTTTCACTTGTGTTTTTCTGAGTTTCAAAATCAATCAGTTACAAATATTCATGACAAATGGATAAAATCTAGATATCAGTAGTTTCATTGTTATCATTTCAGGTTCTCTGAGATGAGTATTGGCGTTTTGACATAACTCTTTTGCTTAACACGGACATAGATCTGTACATGACAAGTTTTGTTCAAAGCAGACACATCCACTCATGCAGACAGATTTTCCTTTGCATGTACAAACTAAATCTTGTAAAAAATCAGATGACATCTGACCTGCAAACATTATTGGAACCAAACCGGTAGTTTGGGCGGAGGTTTTGGTATATGTGAGGACATCCATATGTACGTTTGGAGTGTCACTCTAAGCACATGTTGTTTGAAGGTTGCCTCACAAGGAGGGAGTTTTGCAAGACTTGGGTCTTTAAGTGTTGCTAGTTTTACCCTCAACTTATTCAAATCTGAATGGCCTGCCTTTGCTTTGCCCTTTGTATCATACAGATGTGCAACAAGTTTCCGACAAGCATCTACAGAATCATCTTTGTCACAGTTTGCAAGTATGACTAAATCAGAAAACACATTTGGAGTTGACTTAAGGACTTTATAAACTGTTCGTTTTCCGATGCCAAACATTGACGATGTTGTGTCGCATCCTGTTAACGCGTGTGCCGCTGGGAGGATTTTGCAGAGAGTTGGGTCAATACATTTGCATATTTCATGAACAGGAATGAAGCGACGCCCGTCCTTTGTATTGATGATTTGCCATTAGAGGGTAATAATGAATGCAGAGTATTAAAACATCTGTGTCGGGTGAGCTGATGATGATTCTGCCTCTTGTCTGCCTTAACCTGAACTGTTTGTCAGCAAACAGTGCGTGTAAAATCATGCGTGTGTCGGCTTCTTGTGTAGAAAACAAATCTAAACAATCTGAAATTCCATGTGAATCCAACTTTTTTACAGCATGTGGGTCATGAAATGCTCCGGCGACGTAAAGATTATCACTTCCGGATATTGACTCCAGAGTATTCTAATAGAATTGTACAATTGATTCGCCCAAAAATCGTATGAGTGCCTGCTTATTTGCATCAAAACCAAGAAACTACTTCCAGTCAGGAATGCAACGACCGCCTATTACTTGGAAAAGCTTCTGAGATGAAGTTGACGCCGATCTACGAACACGCCCTGCAGATTTGATAGACTGTGCCAAATCATATCGATCGAAAACATCAACAACACATCCAGCATTGGTAAAACAAGAAAGTTGGGATTGAATAAACTGGTCCGCAAGGTCGCCACATGTTTTGATTGTCTTTACATTAAAAGACTGTATTAAAGCCATGCAGTCTCTAATTAGAACAGTCTCGGCTGGGGCAAATGGTTCAAAAGAAGGTAGACTGGACACTTCAGACTCAAGTTGATGACAAAGGTCTGCTTTACACGTTTTTCGCATGGTGCCATCATCGTTAAAAAGAGAAGTGGGAATAGGTCCGACTGGGAAAGAAAGTACTTTCTCTACAGTTACGTCATCTCGACAGCTAGCCAAAACCAGTGCACGGCGAAAAAATAACTCGGGGTTGATGTGAATATCCTTCATCTCGCCGTTCCTACATTTCAATTTGGTCCTTTTTGTCAAGTTTTCAAAAGTTTTTAATTTTGACCGCGGAATTGGATCGTAAAAACCACCAGTCTTGCCTTCCGACAGAGCGCTATCAACAAAAGATTTAGCCATTCTCTTGCACCAACTAACGACTTTTCAACATCTTTAGTTGCATGCATACCAGACGAAATATTAATAAGGACTGATGGATGTGCTGATATATCAAATGGATCTGTCATTCTTTGTGAAATATGATCAATCATTAGCTGAACATGCTCTTCATCCCGTTTCAAACAAGCTTTTTACAGTTCCTCGTGAACCGTATGATCAATTTTGGTCAAACAGGCCCTTACCCTCATCTCAGAGCTAAATTCTGCAAGAACATGACGTGTCAATGACCATCGCACCAATGCCGATTTCTGTCGTGTGATGTTCACTATCCCTCCATTTCCTTTTGAGCCCTTAATTACCGTTTTTTTCAACCGCCATATCGCTCCAAATTCCGTTGAATGTAATAGGTTTTTGGCGAATAGAAAATTGCCCACGTTCAAAAACTGATTTCACTTCTTTTGGTAATTCAAACATATCAAGAAGATACACCGGAAGCCGTCTTGAATAATTTGTTCTATTTGCAACAAATATGTACGGTAACATAGCAGCCAAAGAGGACACGTTTAAGTTCCAGCTACCCTCTCTTTCAGATCTTACATTTGCCATCATTGTTTCTACTGCTCGAAGGAATGCGTCCCAATACCTAAATGTTGGTGACGCATCACAACCCCACTGCCTAAATTCAGTGACTAAAGGAATCACATGCTGTTTAACGAAAGCCACTGTATCATTGACTTTTGTCTTTAACGTAATACATGATCACTAACTACATTTGGCATAGCCCATTCAACTTGTTTTGCTATTGCATAGAGTTGCTGGTCAAATGTTTAGACGGAGTGCATTTGACCCATTGATTTCGTCATATCAACACATTTTTAGTTCGCCTCAACGAAGTTGAGGGGGACTATTGGAGTACCCCCGGCGTCCGCGTCTACGTCTACGTCCGCGTCCGCATTTGGCCATATATATCTCTGCAACTATGCATGGTAGGGTCATCAAACTTTGTATGCAGGTGCATCTTTGGCTATCTCACAGCCTCCAAGAAAATTGGGTCTCTCTGACCTATATTTTACGCTTGATTGATTTACATTCAAGTTTTCGGACGAGTTCAGTTCTCAGTCACTATGCATGGTAGGATCATGTAACCTTGCACATGCATGCATCTCTGACGGTAGGTCAGCATCCAGGTCAAATTAGGTCACTTTGACCTATATTTTCCGCTTGAGTGACTTACCTTCAAGTTTATGTCCGAGTTGATATCTCAGTTATTGTACATGGTAGGATCATCTTACCTTGCATGTGCATGCATCTCTGATGGTAGGTCAGCATCCAGGCAAAATTAGGTCACTTTGACCTATATTTTCCACTTGATTGATTTACATTCAAGTTTTCGGACGAGTTCAGATCTCAGTCACTATACATGGTAGGATCATGTAACCTTGCACATGCATGCATCTCTGATGGTGGGCCAGCATCCAGGCAAAATTAGGTCACTTGACCTATATTTTACGCTTGATTGATTTACATTCAAGTTTTCGGACCAGTTCAGATCTCAGTCACTTTACATGGTAGGATCATGTAACCTTGCACATGCATGCATCTCTGATGGTATTTCAACATCCAGGCAAAGTTCACTTTGACCTATATTTTACGCTTGATTCATTTACATTCAAGTTTTTGGACGAGTTCAGATCTCAGTCACTACACATGGTAGGATCATGTAACCTTGCAGATGCATCCATCTCTGATGATAGATAACATTGACCTATATTTTCCGCTTGATTAATTTACATTCAAGTTTTGGGAAATGTTCAGATCTCCATCACTGTACATGCATGACATGGTAGGATAATGTAACCTGCATCACTGATGGTATATCAGCATCCAGGCAAAAGTAGGTCACTTTGACTTATGTTTTACGCATGAGTGATTTATGTTCAAGTTTTTGGACAAGTTCAGATCTCAGTCACTATACATGGTA
Source organism: Modiolus philippinarum (assembly GCA_002080025.1). NCBI lineage: Eukaryota > Metazoa > Mollusca > Bivalvia > Mytilida > Modiolidae > Modiolus > Modiolus philippinarum. The sequence goes on from MJUU01030092.1 coordinate 54,239, forward strand.
GGATCATGTTACCTTGTGTGATGTCAACATCTAGACAAAATTTTGTTACTGTGACAAAGTGCCATAACGAGGCGAACTCAGTAATCGTTGATTACCTTTGTTTTCATCGTAGTAAACACGGTAGACATGTCATTCGGTTTTGATTTATAATTTGTCAATAAGAAACAATGGTAAACTCTGGTCTATAATCGGATATCTTGCTGTTTTAACCAGTCCAGAATGGAATTTTTTGGGTTGCTTCCGCAGGAGAGGGAATAGGGAGATGGGGTATTTGTCTTTTTATTGATCGAAGAATTACCCAAAGGTCTGCCGTATTGCATATTGTACTCGCACTCTCTGATAACTTGTCGAATGCATTTGATCTTCGATTTGGTACACCTCTTAACTTTGGTTTTTGAAAAACAAGTCATTACGTTAATGACGAAACCTGATCCGAGATATTAAGAGACCTATTTGTTTCCCGCTTCACCCGAACTTGGCGTAAATTACACTCAGACACAGAGAGACAGTATTGAAAAATAGCCCTTGCCATAGAATGGAAGGTGCCTTTACCATCAATATATTCGGTATTGAGATCAATGTTATCGGCTCCTTCTTGAATAAGACATCCACCGCCTTGAATGGAAACAATTCCATCTGGTACATAAACCCCGTCTTTTATTTTGCTGATCTCGTCATTTGCAACACTAGTTAAATATTGTCTGACCTCTCTATATGACGCACAAAAACCATGAAAATTTAGTGTATCAATTAAATGCCTTGAACCGAATTCATGATACAACTGAATGGCAAGACCCAAATGAAAGGGGGTGAAAACTTCCATCGAAATAGATAAAATACAATCCCACAGTGACACAACCTTCCTAACCTTATGATTGGGTAATGTATACGGTTCTGAAACACTCTGAAATGACTTATTATAAATTAGCCAACAGATAAACTTTAAAAAGGCTATCAGGTAAACGGTTCATTGATACATCTAGTGATACATCGCTTGCTGTTGGGTATTCATTACAAGTAATGTCCGTCTGTATCATATCACGGTGCAAAATACGAACTGCAGCGTGTAGTATTTGCTCATCACTCATGTATTCAGATGAAGAAGTTATATTTTTTTCTTCGATATTATCTTTGATTTTGGATGTTAGTTATCCGGCAACAGCAACAACACTTCCAAGTGATACTTCACTACTAAAAACTATGTTTGACTTTCCTTGTCCCCGCTGTGGTTGGATTGTAATAGAATCATCATAATGATTTCTAGTTTACCTTGCTATTTATTTGATGAATACGTCTTAGAAAGATGGGCAGGCAAGTGAGATAAATACATCTGAAGTAGTTTAGTCAAAGAAAAAGCTTTCTTATGGACAAAGAGATCGTCATGGATGTCGGAAATAAGAGACTGAAAGGCTAACTCGTGATCATTGCTATTGACTTCATCTATAGTTTCTTGTTTTACGGGATCATATTTTAACAGATAATTTGTAATGCAACCATTATGGTACACAGCTTGATCAAGAAACTTGGGATCCTTGAGAATTTTTAAAACAGACGCGTCATCTTTCTGCACTGCCGAAACTTTCAGTTTATTGAATCTATCTGATGATATGGAAATTTTGTGCAGCTTACGATCTTAGGATTAATTACTAGTATCGTTTTTATACGCCCGTCTTTGACGGGACGTATTATGGTATACCGGTGTACAAAAGCAACACGTTTCTGAACTAATTAGCTGTGTTGGAATTTCCACTTGAACTCCGGATTCAGTAGATGGGACATACTCTTTTGTTTCAGATTCTACAACACTGCAATTTCGTTTACTTGTATATGATTTATAGCATGAACGATGATGTAAAATTGTGGTTTTATCACTAGAAAGAACATTCAAGTCAATTAATTCACTTAAAAGTCTACAATACACTTCATCTCTTCTAGTGTTCATGGCTTCAATGAAAGTAGCTTTACTTATATTTCTCATAAGTATTAAAGGGTCGTCATGATGACTTTGACAAACAATACATTTATTCCAGTTTGTTTCTACCTTTCTCCTTTTGGGACTTGTTGGACTTAGTTTTATTGGACTATTGAATGCTGACATTTCCGGATTCTATAACGTATCCCTCAAGATTGGTCCGGAATATATAAACTTCAAAATACCTTAACAGTACAAAATACACAAATAAAGTATAATCAAAAAGAAATGTCAGTTCCCCTGACAAAACAAATAAACAATATTATACTTTCAATAATTTAACATAGTAAATACACTGTATTAAATGCAAACGAGAAGAATATTGAATCAACAAAGCGTGCCAATTATTGACCGGCTTATATTAATAACTTGACCACACACGATACATTGACTTCCGTGTACGAAAAGCATACACAAATTGTAAAAAAAAAATTAATGATTGTCAGTGAATTGTACTTTAACCGTCAATCTTTTATATATGACCTTATATGTTTATGTTATGTATATCCTCGGCTATACGACTAGCTATAATATGTTTTCTTTTTATTGTCTTTTATTCTTTAACTTAGTGGAAATATGCTTCATTTTGCCATGTAAAATTGCACATGATAAAGTGTGTTGGAATTTTATGCAGCAATGTTTTTTACCAAATAAAACACGCAGGATTGTTCTCTGACATGTTTTCTTATCGTGCAGACTTAAAATTGTAACAAACGAGTGATTTATCTATTTTTATTTTTGATTTGAAGTGACCACTGTCAATGTTTAGAATTAGGGTCCCCTTGAAAAACGTATTTTTGCAATAAATGTGACCACACTGGATGCGTACGACAACGATATTCTGAAAACTGAACATTTGTACTACCCATTTACAACAAAATTATCCATATGTGATTTCGGGACATTAAACTTCTTAAATAAGCGTCTTTTTCGTTATCGGCTATCCTACTATCAGCTGAAAGTTCTGAAAACATACATTGTTTGTGGCAGGTAATTTTAAATAAACTTTATACTAACCTCTTAAATAAAAAGAAACACGACCCTCTTGCGATTCTTTTCTCCCATCCATTTCCTTTTCTGTGTCCTGATATTTACTGGGTAAAATTTGCAATTCTTTTGACAAGTCCTGATGTTCGCTATTTAATATTTCCATCTTTTTTCTCATGTGCTGATGTTCATTGTGTGTCTTTTGCCTTTCCTTTCCAAATTCGTGATTGTTGTTGCGAACCCTTTCAAGTTCTTTCCTCAGGTCGTGATGTTCACATTGTAACATTTCCATTTCATTGTTTTCATCCTCATCAATATGCAATTTTACATCAGACTGTCTCAACGGCCCCATGGCATTTCTTAAATCATTGATTTCGTCTTCGAAATTTTCCGGCATCCTTTGAAACTCTTTATTAAGAAAGCAAAAAAAAAAAACATGCAAATTGACTGAAAATTTAATGAATAAACAAAACCAAAAAACTAAAAGATAAGCGTAAACAACGATTAAGACATCGGGCATCCGAAGTATGTAGCTAAACAAGCAAAACCCATCGTTCTGTTCAAGCAGTTTTGGGGCAGCAAAACCTCCTATTTCTCTATCAAATTTCCCTATAGTTATATGATAATAAGCTTAAGCTTTGGAAAGGTGTCAAAAGACAGTTTTTGGATTATCACACTTAAATTTGCATTATCGAAACTTCATATTCCATCAATCACTGCCAAAATCAAAGGTGAGCTGTCATTACTAGGCGTCTGTCATCCGTCTTCAAGTTTTAATTCAAAGATCATCATCTCTGAAGCTTATAACTACCAAATTTTACCATGATAGATCACGGTTGGTCCCCTTCAAAATTCATTACTTTTATTGTGTTCTTTATTCAAGATGGCCGCCATTTTTGAATGTAATTTAACATAGGAAAAAAACACTAATTAAAAACAATTTTAATATTTTTATTATAGCACTTGGCTGGTTCCCTTTAAAGGTTATGATTATTATGATGGTACTTTATTCAAGATAACAAACAACCAGGAGATAATACATCGGCAAACGAATACCGAAGCAAGAAGAAGGAAAGGGGAAATTCTAAAATCATAAATCCAAAATCATGGCAATTCACAGCAACACGAACTGAGACAGTATGACAAAGACAAAACAAATAAACAAAAATGAACAAGAACGCCACAAAACTAAAGCAATAGCAGTGTGAACCCCTATAAAAACTGAGGTATCATCAGGTGCTCCGGAAGGGTAAGCATGATCTGCTCCACATGTGGCACCGTCACACTGCCAGTGAAAAGTCCGGTTTTGTCACAATCGGTGTTAGTCAGTCCGGTAAGTGAGAACAAAACCACCAGCACAAAAAAAAAAAAAAAAATCAAAGGCATTGATAAATTTATGAAACAAATAGAAATAATGACAAATACACCTTATAAGTTCGGTGCAGAAAAAGTGAGGACACACATACAGATGAACAACATAGTTTAACGTATGATCCTATGGAAATTAACTAACAAAATATCGAAGTTACTGTTAATTTATTTTCTGCATATGCGCATTTCGACAACTTATGTCTCAGCAGTGAGATCAAACCAAAACATCTGGAAGTCCATTCACCAAAAAAGTGCGTTAAAGGAAATTCTCCTTTAAAACTTTATGAATAATGTTAACTAAATTTAAGCGTAATAGGCCTTAGGCGGGCCCCTTAACAATTTGTAATTTTTTGTTGATTTTTCATGGTATTTCCCCTAGACGTAGTCGAGAGGACATATTGTTATTGGTCCGTTTCTCTATTATTATTATTATTATTCATTATTATTGTTTCTTTCTTCCAATTCTTTTTTCGGCTTATATCTCAATGATGCCTGGAAAGAACTCATTCATATTTCGTACTAAGTTGGATCACTTTTTGAAGGGGTGCATATTTTTTTCAAATGGCCGCCATTTCCAAAGTGGCTGCCAAAATACGAAAAATTTGAAATTCGTCCAATTTCAACAAACATTGAAATTTTTGTCAATCACGCTTGGTAATAATTCAATCATATTTGGTGCAAAGTTGGATCACTATCAGGACTGGTGTGTGAAAAGATTTTTTTTTTCAAAATGAACACCATTTCCAAGATGGTCGTCAAAATTACAAATTTGTCCGATTTCAACGAAAATTGATTTCTAGGCAGATTTTGACGAAGCGAACAAGGTGGGACTATCGAATTGGCTGTCATGGGCAACATCAGCTTTGCTTGCAAATGCACATCTTGTTCCTGATTGCTTCAGAGGAGAATATAGTTTAAAAGTTGTGCATTGATATGCACCCATATATATTCATTATCTCTATTTTTATTATCTTTTATTGTATATTGACGAAGATGGACGTTTGAAATCTAAGCTATATGACAAGCGTGATGATTTTAATTTCCCAATTGTAAATTTCCCCTTTCTTAGCAGCAATATACATACCTCTCGAGCCTATGGAGTGTACATTTCACAGTTGATTCGTTACTGTCGTGCGTGTAGTTTGTACAGTGATTTTTTGAACAGAGCAAAAACACTGTCCCAAATGTTAAACAAGAGGAAAGCTGTCAATGTGACAGCAAACCAGGTTTTCTATTACATGGACAGTATATCTTACACATGGGTTGACCCTGAATATTTGAAATGTACTTATAATTTTCATATATTTTCAATGTTAAACCTTCCATCAAAGTAGCCTATTTCTGAAAGTTCAGCAACTTGGATTTTAATCAAAAATGAAAATAAAACTGTGCACAGCTCTTATACAGGTACAAATGATCTGCATTAAAAAAACTTTCTGTCTATTGAACTTGAGGAGATTTGTTTTGGACAAATGGGACACCCTATTGGTAAATATTTGACCTTAAAATGACTAAGTTCAACACTGGTAATTTTTGCATTATTCAACAAAAATCAAAATCAAAGTACCATGCACACCTTAAATATATGTGCAACTGATCTGCGAATTAAAATCTGCCTATGTCTTATACTGTAGGCGATTTGCTCTGGACAAAAGGGGGTACCCTATTGTTAAACATTTGATGTAAAAATGACCAAGTTCAACAAATGATATTTTTGACATTAATTATCAAAAATCAAAATCAAAGTACCATGCACATTTTTGATATATGTACATTTGATCTGCAAAATATAAACTTCCTGTCTTAAATACTGTAGGAGATTTGCTCCGGACAAAGGGGGTACCCTATTGTTAAAAATTTGATGTAAAAATGACTAAGTTCAACAAGTGATATTTTTGACATCAGTTATCAAAAATCTAAATCAATGTACCATGCACACCTTTGATATACATAAAATTGATCTGCAAAATATAAACTTCCTGTCTTAAATACTGTAGGAGATTTGCTCCGGACAAAGGGGGTACCCTATTGTTAAAAATTTGACGTAAAAATGACTAAGTTCAACAACAGATATTTTTGACATCAAATCAAAGTACCATGCACACCTTTGATATATGTACAATTGATCTGCAAAATAAAAACTTTCTGTCTCAAATACTGTAGGAGATTTGCTCCGGACAATTGATATACCCATTTGGCAGCCGCCCGCCCGCCATTTTCACCAATTTAATAACCGGATTTTTCCGATGGAAAACCCGGTTAAAAATGGATAACAGGAAACACCTACAATGGCCGAAAATTATAATCACATTCAACAATTTGCAAGGGAACTACACAAGAAAAACACATATAAGACAAAAGACAAATGTAGACAACGATAGGAACTCGGGACAGCCGGACTTGGTACCGGCACTAGCAAAAGCCAGCGGTAGGGTTAAACCGGTTTATGGGTACCAAAACCTCCCCTTTATCTGTCCCGTTTCCCTATAGTATAAAAGCATACGAATAAAACCCAATACAGGTAGACTACTAACTCCATGACCACAATCTTGAAAGGAGAGAAAAAGATAATACGTAATTTGGGTCGAGGGGTGTTCGCCGCTAAACTGCCGGCTAGCTCAAGGAGCGTAGCCTGCTGGTAGAACACTGTCGCACTACGGAAGAAAAATCAAATTCAAAACTTCCCGAAGGGTTTGGTCAAGAATCATCATAAATTTCAGTAGACATCGACAGTATCAGTGAGAGGCCAGTATGTGTTCAAAATTTTCCGGTCACTAGGTCTCAAAGCTAATTTAACGGATGCAAACAGAATATCTTGCCGATATCCCCTATTACGTAAAGAATGTAAGTTACATCCCAGCTTTTCTGGATTTTTAATCAATTTCTGGCATTTTTTTTTATAACATTTCCGTAAAATTGAGGACTAAAAATGCCCATAGTAATAAGCTGTTTACGAGTAACGCCATATTTAGATATAACGTGTTCATAGCTATTACAAAACTTCTTAAATGTATTCAACAACTTATGAAATCTGTAACCCTGTAGTAAAAGTTTGGCTGTGATAGTACGGTTACGTTCATTGAAATCATCAAGATTAGAACAAACTCGTGCGAATCGTACCAGTTGAGAAATATACACCCCGTAGGATGGAGCAACGGGAATGTCGCCGTCAAGAAAAGGGAAATTAGTAATAGTGAAATCAAAATCATCCCTTTTATCATATATTTTGGTTTTGATTTTACCAGAGTCAATCATGATAGTCAGATCCAGAAAAGGGCAACATTTGGAATCGTTGTTAGCTTTATTTAATTTCAGTTGTTGTGGATAAATAATGTCAACATAATCTAAAAACTGGGGATAATCAATAGTAAGGATATCGTCAATATACCTGCTGTTATCATTGAAAATAGTAATGAGTTCATCATTGTTAGGTATGGTTCCGTTTTGAAGTTTTTTCATGAAATCTCGTTCGTAACAGAAAAGAAAAAGATCTGCAATGAGAGGTGCACAATTTGTACCCATGGGAATACCTATGACCTGTTGATAAATAGTGTTGCCAAAACGAACAAAAATATTGTCCAGCAAAAGATTGAGTGCATTAATCATATCATCACATGTCCAGGAACAATGATTATTATAGGTTATATTAAAAAAGAATCCTTGCTTTTTGTTAGAGCAAATGAACTGCAGACCAGAAAATTTAAAAGACCATTTAATAGTTGTCCCAACTTGGATTTAATCAAATTATGTGGAAGGGTAGTATAAAGTGTAGAAAAATCATAACTGTCGATAGATGAGACTGGTCTTTGAATAGATTGTAGTTTATCTAAAACTTCAATAGAATGTTTTACACTCCAAAAGTAATTTACACCAGAGTTTTGATAAGTTTTTTCACAATACTAAATAACCAACTCCTTTATGCAAGCAAGTGAACTAGTTAAATGGATGGATAAATTGATTGTAGAACACTTACTAGATGCTGAAATAAAACGATGTTTGAAGGGATTTTTGTGAAGCTTCGCAACCCAGTACATGGTAGGTAAGATGTTATCTTTAGGTGGAACTTTAAGCACATCTGTATCTTTGTAATGTTGTTTTGTTAATCTTTTTTCGTCCCAATTGGTGCGTTTGAAAGTGCCCGACTTGTCCAGTTCGTCTTGTTGGACATCAATGTAGTACTTCAAGCCAAAAGTAATTTACATAAACGATATGATATGTCTTTACAGTATTTTATAACTATTATTAATTGTAGCTGAAATAGAATGTTTGTTTTTTTATTTTTGTGAAGTTTCAGTATGAAATTTGTCATTATTTTTTTTCCTAATGAATATATTTGCCTCTTATTGTATGAACCATTTAATGACAGTTCAAATGATTCACATATTTTTGTATTTAAGATGATAACTGTATATCAAAAATTTCATTTCATGTATTACAAATCATCCATCATATATAAAAAATATTTTTGTTGATTGCAAAACGTACTAATTGCAGAATCATGATTTTTCTGTCTACCTAAATAAAACATAATAGGGAAGTATCATTAATTCTTTACAAGTTTACTCTTAAATAGTCCAGATTTATTGCAATTTGTTGAAATTATTCTTTTAAGAACATGCTTATTAAATATCTTTTATTTCAGACTCGAATGACAAATATTTGATCACACTCTATGTTTGGGACAGGGACATGCGCTAACATGGTCAGAGGTGTTTAAATTGAGCTCCGATAAAAATGGGATATTTCTCTGGATAACTCGATTTCTACAAACGTAACAATGATTTATAAGAACAATATCAACAATATGAGTGATTTGTATTACTAAACTAAGGAAAATCTACAAAAACATTATGTAAAGTATTATTTTGAGCACTTTTCAATTTGTAAACAACCGACTAAGATGGCGACCTCCATGAACCAGTCGGAAGACCCCTTATTTACATGTTCTCAACCTAACCTTACAACTAATCCCATAGCAGCTACATCAGCTACATCAAAATCGAATAAGCGATCAAAACCAGAAAGTCCTGAAACCCTACCCGGTACAGTTAAACAGCAAGCTCGTCAAACACGTCGTAAGAGCTCTCTGACTCAAAGTCTTGGAGACCTAAGTGATCTCAGATCCAAAAAGGGTTTATCGTTTCATAAAAACTTAACCGTCACTTTAACAGAGGAACTCTCAAGCCCAGAATTCTTGGACACTATTATTCCTGTATTAGTGGATAAGCTTTCCTCAGTCATTAGTGAACAAGTACAGACCAGAGTTGATACATGCATAAAACCCTTGACAGATAAAATCGACAATCTAAATACAATTGTTGAGGACCAAAAGCAAAAACTGTGTAAGCAGTTTTTAACAATAGAAAAGCTAAATCAATCTATCAAAGATCAACAAATGGCCATGAAAGAAAATGATACAGAAATTGAACTTTTATTTGAAAAAATTGAGCAATTAGAAACAAGGCTAGAAAACCAGGAACAATACTCCCGTCGCACTAGTCTTCGCTTCCACAACATCCCAGTACCGGTTGACGAACGTGGAAGAATTAAACATCCTGTTAATACTGATGACCTTGTGCTTGATATATGCAACAATAAACTGGGCCTTCAGCTTACTCTAAATGATATAGGTCGATCCCATGTGATTGGAAAAGCAAGATATGGAAAATCGCAGGTAATAGTTAGATTCCTGTCATACAGAACCAGGCAATTAGTGTTTTCAAATAAGAAACATCTGAAAGGTGACCAAACATTTATCACCGAAAACCTAACACAGTTTCGCACAGGAATCACTAAAAAACTAGCTGAGCTCAAATCTAGAGGCAAAATCCAGACATACTGGACAATAGATGGTAGAATCTTCGTGAAACAAACAGTAGATAGCCCGAAAAGAATCGTCAAAGACTACCACGATGTTGACCAACTAGAACGCTCCTAAATAACTGATAAAAAAAACAAAAATAATAAAAAAAAAACTAAGTAAACCACTGACTTCACTTATTCTGGTTATCCTCTGAATTGACTTATTGATTACAATCTTAAAATGGTCTGCCTCTTTAAACATCTGCTAGTTTGTTTATATGTATTTGCATACATGTGACTATGTTTTTGTCACGTGAATTATCATCAACACAATGATCTGCATATTCACGACTTCGTGTCTTGGTAGTTTGAATTATTTATTTATTTATTAATTGTTTGTTTTTTCACTCTTTCTTTCTGTCTGATAATTTTTTGCACATTTATTCATTATTAATATTTGTTTCATTGGTTTATT